>NW_019059921.1:420883-443429 GCF_000696155.1 Zootermopsis nevadensis
CCCACGGCCAGCAGTGCTGCTGTGTGTTGGGGGCCATGGCAGAGACAGTTTTGCAGGAGGGGGCGGACGTCGCCCAGTGGCGGCTCTGCACCGGAGGCGTCACGACGCCGCAGTATGGTGGCGCCGGCAGAGAAAGTGTCGCCGAGACAGCGGCATTCTTGCGGGGAGAACAGTCGTCGCTGCCCTCGGACGCCGAGGAATGGGTGGACGCGGTGCTGTACGGCGAGCCGGGGTCTGTGATGTCGCTCGTCCCACTAGACGACGTCGAGCAGTCGGTACAGCTCAGCGTTGCTACTCCGCTGCAACCAAACACAACATCATCATCATCACTCTCCTGCAGTCAAGGACAGATCTCAGGGGTCAACAAACTGCTTAAGGTCATAGGCATCACCGGGTGCATGGACCGACTTTTTATTTATTCCCGTCCCAACAAGTGCAGCCACCACGCGGCAGCAAACTGAACTAACAGAGGTTATCGAATCGCCGCTGTCGAAGGTGGCGCGCGAAGGCCTTGAACGCCAGTGGGGCGGGGGGCGGGGAGGATAACTCGGGAATTGGGTCTATGGCAGCCAGGGGTCGCGCACAGCAGCAGGTGCGAGACAAATGTCGGCGGCTGCCGCAGTTTTTCTCAGCCCCTCCGTCTCCTGACCGTAGTCAGGGAGACCGGATGAACAATGTGCGCACGAGTCGGTCAAAACTGCTTCATGACGGTAATTATCTCCGTATATAATTACACTCGCCGCAAAGATACTAAAATGTTCTTCAGATATGTTGCAGTTACTCCGTGGTCTTCAACCTGCGTGCGCACCGGGCAGAGCTGCGACGCGCATGGCATCAGCACAAAGGAAAATCGTATTCCGCCATCGTGAGCGACCACCAGCTTCTGAGAACAGGGCGCCCGTCCGCAATGTTGCAACATTTCCGGATTCTTAACTCACCACCAACAAATACCTGCTATTTCGTCCGGCTGCAGCTGTCCGCCATTTAATTCCACCCCGAAACCACTTCTCAACAACGTTCTCCGAGCTTCTCACATTCAAGCCACGGCCGGACTACCGCACATCGACTAGTTTCTCCGTTCACACCCGCCATTTTATCTCCCCTTCACTTGCACTCGGTTGCACCGAGCGACCAACAATCCTTTGTATCCGCGAGGTAAAAGGGTTCAAACCTGGCCTCGGAAACCGGCTATCCTGACTGAGGAGGATTCTCGCAGTCTTCCTCAGTCCGTCCAGCAGATCAAATCAGGTAAGTGACCACTTGTTTCCCCATAATTTACAAATCATTATTCGTTGGTCATCCTATCGTCCGAAGGTACATGTACAGGGTGCCCCTAAATAAGATGTCCATAGCTTAACTACGTGATCCTGGGATCATTTTGAGTAGAAAAATTCTAATTAAAAAAAAAATCAGAAATATCATTTTATTGCATTTTTAATGTTTGCAATTTAGTTTTGAGGAACGCACGGCACTAATTCCGAACTGCCTATCACATCTGTGCCTCGAAATGGCAACCATGATTTTTCGACGCAACTTTGAGCTCTTTGTATAAGAAAACTGACAGCATCTTGATCAATTTTTTTTTCAAATCAAAGCTCTAATCAAGATAACTCCGTTTTGCAGGTAAGCAAAATTTGCATACGCGACAATTACATAACCAGAGCGTGGCAAACACTAATTTCGGATCGTGCCCGTGTTAATTACAACTTTTCTACTCAAAATGATCCCAGATCACGTAGTTAAGCTATGGACATCTTATTGCGGGATATTCTGTGTGTGTGTGTGTGTGTGAGGGGAGGTCGTGGCCATTTTCGTGAACAAGATCACCGTTGGACGCGTTCAGAAACAGAGGATAGGAGGAACTGAAACTCTTGGCTGTGCCGCGTTCTATGGCGAACCACACCAGAACATCGTAAGCAAATCAGCGTCTTCCGGTTTCTGTCTGACAAAGCGTCAACACGGACGGCGAACAAAGAATCGGAAAGGATGAGGAAGGAGACGGAGATGACCCCAATTTAAGGCACTATCCCGGATGGACTGAGGACAATCCAGACGAAGGATTAGCCTGTCTCCGGGCGGAGATTTGAAACCTGGGACCTCCAAAATACACGAACCACTAAAGAATTAATGACGAATGATTCGATTTTATGAAATGTTCAAAATCTGCAATCGCATTCCGCCATTAAATCCCGTACGAGCTCCCGACATTTCGCGTGCGATCGCAAGAACTTCTAAGGCGTTTTAGCCACCCCTGTCCGGAAACAAACAAACAAACATCCATTCCGCCACGAGCGTCCTGCTTACACAACTGCACCAGTAACAAACAATAACCTCAACCTCGAACGCGACCGAATGGTGCGCGTTCATAACCGGAAGACGAAGTCTAGGTCTAGGTCTAGGTCTAGGGGTCAGCACACGCGGAAATTCAATTTTACTAAATCCCCCCCGACTCTGACGGCAGCGAACAAACTTTTCCTGCGGGGTAGCCAACACAGAAATCGAAAAAGTACAGGAACCCTGTGAGGAACTTGGTATTCCGCGAGGTTCTCACGGACGGCGGTGCGTTCTTCTGCACTGTGACGCCTGTAATGTTGTATGGAGTTCCCGACATATATAAAGAACGTACTGCCTCAACTGACAACCGTTGTTGAAAGAGACAATGACCAACGGAGGGCAGGGAACAGCAGGCCGGCACGCGTCCTCCGGCGTGGCTCCTACAGGACGAGAATCTTTCTTTGCCACAGCGGATTTCATCCCAGAGACGGAATGCGCTGAGAAACAGCGAAGGCGTCGTAACTTTGGAAGTCTACAGTCTGGCGAGGCAATGGTCATAAATCCTGCTTCGCACTCGTGGGGTCCCAGGTTTGAATGTGACCTCTCGTCCTGACGTCGTCGGACTCCGCTGAATTAGTCCGCTCCCCGCCCATATTTTCACTAGGGCAAACTTCAGCATCGCCGTCTCGTTCGCACGATCATCTATGGCCCGGTCTTTGTGGTATTTTCGCTTTGCTTTATAAAGACAGACGCGGGGCCCCCATCCTCCTCCGGGTACGGCGGTCTTAAGCAGCAGCGTCACTGTCGGTCATGACTCATGCAAGAGTCTCGCGGTTAGGTAGTCGCTGGCGTCACACCGCGGAGACCCGGGTCAGCCCATCAGCGACTGTCCTCCGACTTGCCTTTGTCAGTATCATTACACCTCAGGGCAAATATTCAAGAGTTCCACACGTGCGCGCAACAACAACCACTGGCTTTTCGAAAGGACAAGCGGTGACGTAAATATACCAGCTCAGGGAAATAAATTTTCGAAAAGTTTCCTCGCCTGAATCAATCAAAAACCGTCTTGTAAGTTTTGAATGTTCAAATCCGAAAAAACAGAGGATAATATGAGTCACCCTATGACAGAGGTTCTCAAACCCTCGTACCTTGTAGCTATGAATATACAGCAACTAAACTGTCTCAACGAAACAGAGGATGTTAAAAAAGTTTTTCATACAAACGACACCCCCTCCAGGGGGGGGGGTGCCCCCCACACTTTGGGAACCTCAGCTCTAAGACACAGAAGCGTTCCAAGTCGTCACATCACGAAAATCGCTTGTCTTCTGGGTTGTTGCTCAGTGCAGTCCGGAAGAAGTTTACCGACGTTTCGGAGGTCCTCGCTGCCTCCATCAACACCTCAAATCCTACCTAGTCACATCACATTCGACTGCGAATCAACACGTCAAATTGATATGGCATTAAAACACAGAATTTTTGACTCATACACGTGTCCACTGCAATCCACGTGATTCGCCCAGCGGCCTCAAAATTACGTAACAAAATATTTCGGGAGTCGAACCGTCGTGGCATGAATCATGGAGATCTGTCAAAACGATTACAATTTTAAAGTGGGTGGCGGGGGACGATACTACACACGCATTTCATAAAAAATGAAATTTTAAAAATTCCTGTCGTGCCATAACTGATTTCAAAAGCTGCACCGGTGGACCACAGTTTATTAAAATTCGTTCGTAGTAATGCGAATTTAAAGACAAGTGCCTGCCTTCATAACAAAGTTACTTCCTAAGAATTACGCCCGTCAGATGTCGTCCATAAACACTGACGCACTAGATTCATAACATTTTCCATTAAGCGCATTTGCTAACGCATTAATTACTTCAGAAGTTCTCTATTTTGAGATTGGCAGGCAATTCAAATCAGAACGAACGCATTTCTATAAACTGTCGTCGACCAGAACAGCTTTAAAAATGACGAGTCGACGCTACCCCACCCTGTATTAAGAAACGCCAATTGACTTCTTCAATCCCCGCGGCTCATTACGCAAATATAATTTCGGATGCGAGGGTCGAATTTCAAAAAGGGACCAAGACTTCTTACGTCCGGCATTTAAAACTTCCAAACACAACAAGGCAAAGAAAAGTTGGCCCGGAAAACGTAACACCGTTTCAAAATATCGATAACATTCTTCTCGCTCCGCCCTGAAGACACGCGCAGAAAATTCCTCCTAAATTCGCAAGGCGTCACAAGTCTGAAGACCGTGAGAACTCCAGAGTTAGGTTAAGGTTGCTGCAGTTCGGAGAAGTGCAAATCGATAACTATCGATGGCAGCGCCGAGTTAATACGACGAGCAGAGCTCGAAAGCTGACGGGCTAGTTCGATATTTCATAATCGCTGGATTTTTCACGGAATCGATACAGAGAACAACTGGCGAGCAACTCTTGGACGTCATACAGACCTGATCCAGTGTTTCGCAGAGGCACCCCCCCCCCCCCCACGCTACATTACTTAAAAACTTACCCAGCTATTTTGTGAGTGGGGGGGGGAGGCCCCCTAGAACTTCACGTCTTTTACCAACCACGCACGAAATATCTACACGCTTCATTTTCTTTGTGAAATAAAATAACATCTACGTAGAATAATATTATTTGGGCATTCAATGACCATAGACATTTTTTCTCAAACGCCGAAGGACTCCGATAATAAAAACACCTGACCTAGTGCCACTTTGTCCACCAGAAATCCCACACGGACTGGCCTACGGCGCAGGACTTACAAATTCGAGTCCGTCCAGCGATGTTCTGAGACTCAAGACGCCGTGTAAGTGAAGTTACCTTGGAGATGTCCACCTTCACTGCGTCTCGAGAACAGCCAATTACTCTGATCGGCTGTTGTCTCTGCACTTGAAATCTGAACCTGTCTGCTCGACCTGAACAACCAAATTTTATGAGGGCCCGCACCAACGCAATCCCGCCATAAATACCCCCGCAACTCGTAACTGGTCTTAAATTTTGAATTTAACACGGCGATCCGATTCGTCCCCCCCCCCACATCAGGCAGGTCATTGTTGCACTGTAACTGTTCAGCAACAATGCATGAACAGTGTTCCAACAATTAACTCGGTTACCACGGCCACGTCGTGACACTAACGCTGGCAACAATGACCTCCGAAACGAAAAGTCTTCGCCAAACGCCCGAAAGATTCATCGCCGATCTTCGCACTACAATTCTGTCCTGGAACCAGAGCACCCGGTTCGAACCCGAGCTCGGCAAAGTTAATGTCAGTTTCTTCGTCCAAGTGGCTGTCGACTGACTCGAGTTTGCAGCTTCGAGGGCGGTCAGGCTACTCGGACCTTTTTATGTCTGTCTGCACTAAAAGTTTCGGGGGGCCTGGACGAGACTCAAAGTCAAACAGAGGCAGGTTTGAGTATGTCCCAACTGATCATAATTCAAATTTGAACAGGCCAGCCAATCACAGACGTTCTCTGGAGGGTGAGGACTCACAATCCGCCAATCATGTATGGAGGAAGATAGGTAAACAAATTGTAGGACGCCTGGAGAGGGCTGTCTTCTGGGTTGTTGGTAGACGTTTACCGACGTTTCAGAGGTCCTTGCTACCTCCATCATCGCCCTGATAAAACTGTTAAACTTGTACCAAGAACCCAGAAGACAGCCATCTTCAGACTCACCGCCGTGAAAACCTCAAATCGGACGATTCCTTCTGATTTTATTAGAACTTAACCACAACGTATCCCAAAGCAAAGTTAAAAAGCAACGGCCATAAAGCATCTCCCTGCATCAGACCACGCAGACTTCAGGTTTCACTTAAACACGCTGTAAGTAACCAAACACGTTTCACGGGAACGCCAAATTCTTCTCGTGTTCTACAAATGGCTTACATATCATCTCCAGTGTCTGACGAATGCAGAATATCGAATGTCATCTTACATTCCACACTTCAGAGAACTCGGACACAATTTCACACGCGTTCGGGCATGTCGAGTGGTGCCGAGGGGTCTACGCGCCTGATTACGAAACCGACAATTACGACAGTGCCCAGGGCGGACGCATCTAAAGCCTGGAGGCCCTCACATCGCCCAATCTTCAGGTGATGTCTGGCTTCGACATCGAAAGTGGCACGTGGAGCGGCGCATCTGCATAGATTTCTTGGGTCTTATAGATTCTTGACGTCTCCTACGCAAAGTTTGGCGTTCGTACCGAAAGACTCAACAGAACGTCAGGTTTTTTTTATAACAAACGCGCTCAAAGATTTGAGCGACTCTCCCGTACCACGCTGACACAATCAATCTCACAGTTCCGTTCTTCAATCACTTCATCCAGATTTGAAACCCCGGACGCCGATTTTATACTCTTTGTACACAAAAGGCTTTAATCATTGTCCCCTATCCACATTCTCCGTACCGTAAATAAAAAAGATTGTATTTTCTTTCAGGTGAAACAAATATTTGATGTCGTAGAGCCGAATCCCGGACTACGGAGATAACAAACATCGCACAGGACACGGAGGTTCAGTGCGTTTAAATGTTTGGGTTCGCCTCGCGTGTTGCTGGCCGTGTAACCAGCGGAGCGCTCGCTGTGTCGTGTGTCTGATCGCTCGCGGTCAATGGACCCACAGCAGCCAAGGCCACCAGAGAGCATGCATTTCTCCCGCGCCGCGGCCTATTTCACCACACGGGGATGTTGACCCAGGTCTTGGAACAGCCAACCCATCTGGAGACTCGCCTCTAGGAAAGTCTCTGGATCTCCGTTACAAAAGTTCAGTTGCTTAGTTTTTGTAAAGTTTGACGTCGGAAAGGAGTGCACACTCACGCACTCTGTGGGCGAAATGCGGAATTATTCAGAGTAAAAGCTGGTGGTGTCACCGAGGAAATGACCCGGGTACCGGCTGGAAAGAAAGTTGGGCCCCAGAAAAATCCTCCACTGCTGAGAATCGAACTCAGGTCGTCCAGTCGGAACCGAATCCTAACATCTTGAACAGCTGGACAGATAATGGCACACTCCCTGAACGAATATTTCTGCGGAGGCTTCCATAAAAAAAACGCTCGATGATTCCACACGAGCGATGTTAATGCACACACCGAATGGCGATTAGTCACAGGGCAAAAATTGTCGTTTGTACTTCGTGCTAGACCTTACTATACTGGAACCGTCCACGTTCGTCAACGACGTGTGGGCTTGTAGACAGATACCAACATTTCTAAGCATAATATCCCTACCTTCCGGCAGGGCTTCGGAGTCGGTACTAAAACCTCCGGCTCCTTCATAAAAGCTTTCCGGCCACGTATTTTACGCAAACTGAGGCTGGCAAACAGCGTCAACACATCATCCAAGCCTTCTTCTTATTCTGACACGTGTCCAAAGCAGCCAGGATTCCACGCCAAGTGTTTCTCCACACATCACATAGCGAAGGAACGTTATATTTACTTAGAATAGAAGTTATTTCGTATCTGATAAAGATATTTTCCTAGTAGGAATTTATATATTTTTTAAATTAATTCTGATGCATTGAGCAATCCACAACTCACATATATGCATATTCATTCGTCTTCTTATTAATCATTCTTTGTGTGTAGTGACAATTCGCGTTGTTTCACTGAACTCGATCTTTCGAAAACAATTATCAGCTCTGACAATATGAAATCCAATGCTTATACATCGTATTTCTGCACGAAATAAGAGATGTTTAGACGTCGCACAAAGTCTTATATACCGACTTGGTCCTGCTTTATTCTATACCCAACGACACTGAAAAATATTTCACACGGTCAGTATTCAAACAGGAGGAACTGTGATCCTCTCAGAACATATTTTCAACAAATTTAGCAAAGTTTCTTCGGTTTTACGCAAATTACAAATAAAATCAGAACAGTTCCTAACAGTAGTTGAACTTATACAGCTTAGTGGCATTTAAATAGACCACCGGACAGCCGTAGTGGTATTTAAAAGGGACCGCTAATGGTTTATAAAGGTAAGTGGCTCCATAAGAGATTTCATCACCACCACGTGAATCATCAGGCTACTTTTTAGGCTTATAACCTGTATTTAAATATTATTGCAGAAATCCCAGTCCACACGACTACAAAATTTTCGCTTTAAAAACACGAAGAACAAATGTCGGGGCGAATGTCACCTACTCGACTTCATCTCCCAATTTCCTTTGTCAGACAAAAATGTGTGTGAGCGTTTCTTGTTTCCCCCCCTTTTCGAGCCATCACGAGATCACGGACTCTCACATCCAACACCGTAATTCATCCCGAGGGACACCCGAAAAAGCAATCGGTTGCCTTGAAAAGAAAATGGCTGACCGCCCAGTCAACAAACATCCCGAATGTTCATCGCCCCCTCAACAAAACTCCGCAATTTGAAAAAGTCTTCTTACTTACTTACTTGTCGTCAGTGTGACTCATGATGACGGCGACTTGCGACTGGCGGTCTGATCGCGCGTGGGACACACCTCCCGGACTGCGATCCGGGAGACACCGCCCGCCCGCCCAATTTGCACTTCGTGTAGAGAAACATCCCAGCACCTCCGCGGACATCTGAATCTGCGATTCAAAAGCATCAGCCCGCCTTTCCGACAGAAAATTCACGGCCTCGAATTCTGTCAGTGACTGTTCCGGCATCGCCGGAAAGAACAAGCAATTTTTGCTGTCCTGGGAGAGGAACTCAGAAGCGTCTTCTCGCCGCTAACGTCAAGTCATTTGTCTGTGGAATCAGGACTCTTAAAAAAATAACAATTACAATGAGCTCTGATACGTGGAACTAGACGAAGGTCAGGGCATCAGCTCGACTTATCTGTTTCGTGACTCACCGTCGCAGAGGACGAGATACGCTGTTCACTTTTTCCTGATCATTGCGAAACACAAACCACGCCCACATGAAAATTCTTCACTTTCCGTTTCGTGCGAATTTCACTCGCATTTACAGAGCAAAGCGAATGATCCCGTCTTCATTTCTATTACGATCCGCTGTCGACAACCTTCACCCAGGAGGCTGGGTGGGCCCCAGAGCTTAGGGGCTATGAGAAAAATCCTCTGGCCCCGTCGTGGGGGTCGAACTCCGAGCATCCGACTGAGCTACGTCGGCAATGCGCGTCGTAATATTCAGAAATGTGGTCGAGACGCCTGTCCGAAGTATTCATGGTGGATGTCCAACGGCCGCGGCGTAACTCCCGAGAGCCTGGACGACCCTGACAAATATACACGTGAGTAGGAGGAAAATGATAGCGAACTGATAGCACATGAGACAGATAACCCAGTCATTATTCCTCGTGTTGTACTACCCGATGCGAAATTATTGTCTGGCGTCTGTCTGCATTGTCTGAAAATGACACCGATTGTGTCGAAACAGGGAAACAGAGCGTCCCCCCAAGTTTACACACCCTAACCAGCAAAATGATTTATTCCGAACCCAATAAATAAAATCTACATAAGCTAGGGCAGTGGCGACGAGGCCAGTTTCACGCTCCGGGTACATTTACCCTATCAAAGAGCTCGGGTGGACAAGAACCCGCGCACACACCGAGAATCGAACTCAGATCGTCCAATTAGAACTGTAATTAAAATGACAAGATTAAGTATTTTTCATAAGTACACGTCACTGGCCTCGATACAAATCTTTTTGGGTGCAGCCAATCACAACGAACGAACGGACTAAATAAAAACTACCGACTGGGATTCGCCTGAAATTCCATCCGCCGGACGTATTCTGGTGACACGATCACGAACCGGAATCGAAAGATCCGGTGGTTCCGGCGGGAAGTCCCGAGTGTCCTTCCCAATTCCCACTTCTGTCAGGTTTCGTGAGTTACAAGGAATAATAATTCGTCGGAACCGGTTTTCTGAGAGCCTGCAAACAGAACCCGAGGTCCATCAGCGCAACCAAATCTCCTCGCGATCCGCCCCCTCCCACTAAATCACTGACTGCGGTTTTTCCCCCCTCACAAACCTTCAAATAGGCCACGACCGATTTCTTCAAATTCATCGATTTGATTTCTACTGATGATTTAAATCTGTTTGGTGATAATACGAGGCGCGTCCTCAAAGTAAGTTTCCCACTCGTCCCACAGCTAGCAAACCTTATATTGCGCGAAGCGACTGTGCGTACGTGATAGAGCAATGACGTAGCATGGCGCATGCACTAACGGCACTTCCCGCGTTCTCACAGTAGCATCGTTGCAGCTGTTGAAGATGGCGGTTCTTATTCCAGCTCCCGCCGACTGTGAAGTGCGGTCAGTGATAACGCTAGGCCGCACACGGCTCGACGGACAGCAAGTCTCCTGCAGGAGTTCAGCTGGGAGGTGTTTAATCATTCACCCTACAGCCCGGACCTCGCTCCCAGTGATTTCCATCTTTTCCTACACCTCAAGAAATTCCTGTCCGGTCAGCGTCAGCGTTTTGAGAATGACAGAGAGGCGGAGATGGTTGTCACACAGTGGGTCCCATCCCAGGCGGCAGACTTCTACGACACAGGTATTCAAAAGTTGGTCCCACGGTATGACCAATGTCTCAATTCCGGTGGCGAATATGTTGAAAAATAGCTGGACACCTGCTGTATCTGTTGCAATAAATATTTCCATGAAATTGTGTTTTGTTTCTGTAAACGGCCCCAGGGAAACTTACTTTAAGGACGAGCCTCGTAGAAACACTCTTGAGGGCCGGACCTTGCTTCGATGCCCGTACGCCCACCCTGTATCAACTGTTCATGCTATCTAGCGCATGTTGAGTAGTTCTTTTAGTGAGGGCTGTGCGGTGGGAGTTTCTCGAGGAAGGAGACATTGAGGTCGACGTGTGTGAGTGGTCCCTGAGCAAACCGAGAGACGGTGGACGGTTAAATGGGGCAGGAATTCCAGTACTTGGGGACGACACAGACAAGTCAGAAAGCCATTCACGATGAAATGCCCGTCATCATTCATCAAAAATATCTTGTCGTCCTGTCTCATACGAAATACAAAAGTTTAGTCTTGCCAGTTGTGCTGCATGGGTGTGAAACTTGGTGTCTCCATTAGGAGGAACACAGATTGAGGGTCTTTGAGTAGGATATTTGGACCTAAAAGCCTGTATTGTTAGGGTGATTAAATCGAGGAGGATGGGAGGAGACAGGAATCAATAGGATAGAGTCCAGTGGCGGGCTATTCTTTGACAAGCCGAGTAGACATTCGACTCTTCAAAGAATATCCTGGGAAGGTGGCGACAGTCGGCATGACCTGTCGTGGCCCATTTCAATTCATTTTATTTCTCAGAAGGGTAAAGGAAGGATTTGTGGATTCCCTTAGTTACTGCGCTTTCCGACAGATGGCAGACAAGAGAGAAGAACTTGTTTCTTGCATTGCGAATCTAATATTCATTCCTGAAAGAAAACCTTGGGTAAAACATGAGGGACGTTCGCAAAATCTCTCCAAGACGAATTTCCCGCGGATTCGCGCCAAGTACGAAGTGTAAAAGATTATTTACCGCAACACCTGAACGTGTTACGTAACGAGTCCACGTGAGTATCGAGCACCCTTTTTTTTAATCTTTTTAGAGTAATTTAAATTGAAATAAAAATTAAATTAACGCAAATACGCATCTCATATCAAAATCTTGCATTTTGCGTCTGGATGCAAAAGATGTTCATCGTGCGTGGAGGGCGGGGGGGCAGAGGGTCTGGCGAAGACGAGGGACGAAACCCGCACTGGGGGTGGAATTAGAAGGGGGGGGGGCGCAGAAAAGATATACTTCGTTCCACGAAGACACAGCAGACGTCATATTTGGAGTTTCGGGAAAATCCGCAATTATTATTATTATTACTTAATTCATCAGATGACGGAGCCAAGTTCCAAGAAAACTGTTTCCACTTGCTGAAGATCGTGGAACGGAAAGCGAATTAAACTGAACTAAGAAGGATTCGAGGTTTTCACGGCGGTGAGCCCGAGGATGTCCGTCTTCTGGCTCTGCTATGAGTTTACCGACGTTTCAAAGGGATTTGCTGCTTCCATCATCAGGGCGATGAGGACTCAACCCAGAAATTTTCAAAGTGTACGAACCTCCGGAAACCAATTCCGGTCTGAAAGATAAGAGGTTACTTTGAACGTAATTATTTGCATGATATCTGAATACCAATGTACGAACTCCGCCTCAAGCTGTGAGCGTGGGCTGAACACGCAAACCTCCACTTGTCGTAACTGGACCACTTGTCTTGCCCTTATTTCAGGGGGAGAGTTCATAATCTCCTGTCACGCCCACAAAGGATTTGTCAATTGGATGTTCAGTTTCGTTTTAGGAAGCGTCCGGACATCTTTCCTTGTTCCTCTACGTCAGAGTTTCCAAAAGTGCCCCCCCTTGGGGGGGGGGGGACGTTCGAAACTCCGACCTCGGTATGATAAGTTATGTTCACAGACGCAACCACATCCATCCCACCAATCCAGGTAGGAAGTTTTTAAAATAAATTAATCGAATAATATGTACTAAATTATAAAAAAAATGTATATTCATAGCTAAATTTTACGTCAAATCTGTTTTCTTGCAATTGTTTTGGAAGGGGGCGGGGCGCGCGTGAAATTTATGAAATGTTTTAAGGGGGCGCAAGGTATAAACGTTTTGGGAACCTCTGCTCTACGTAGAAATCTGTGGCAAGGCGACGTCACATTCCTCTACGTCACTTCCTGCGTAAATCGCCGATTCGCCGTCAACTTCAAAATCAGTGGGAAACATCGCTGACGCTTTCCGAGAAATCCAATCTGTCGCATTTCCAAGGTTTTTCTACTTTTCATACGCGACCTTCCCTACTCTTACGTTCCTGAAGCATCCTCAGGCATTTCGTCTTCAACTGCAGGAGATTCGTTTAAAAAAATCGGCGCCCACTAAACGAGGCTTTAGAAAGAAGTGGCTACTCCGGGGGGGGGGCATCACAAACGCCTTCCTTTTACTAAAGCTTCAAAGCTTCAGCTGAACATAAATTCTCGTTTCTCTATTTTCCCCACGAGCATAAACAAATGCCAATTCCACTGAAACACATTTCCACTTTACTCACGCGAAATAAAAAACAACAACATAAACAGCTGTTTGCCAAGCATCTGAAACCTACGATTTACAAAATGTGGGACACTTTTTGGGGGCCTTACGTAAGGAATGCTTCAAGAAATGAAACGGGTTCCTAAAAAAAACCATTAATTAAACCAGCATTCGGCTTACGACCCAAAAATGTCTGCTCTAAAACACAGTTCGGTTACAAAATGGAGCACGCCACTATTAACCATTTGAAGCCGAAGATCGTCTTCATAATATTTACGAATCCAGTCCGTACCGCGAAGAAAACACTTCACCTCACCATTACGAAAATCAGCTGGTTAACCCTTTGAAGTCGAAGCTCGTCTTCATAATATTTATGAATTCAGTCCGTACCGCGAAGAAAACACTTCACCTCACCATTACGAAAATCAGCTGGTTAACCCTTTGAAGTCGAAGCTCGTCTTCATAATATTTATGAATTCAGTCCGTACCGCGAAGAAAACACTTCACCTCACCATTACGAAAATCAGCTGGTTAACCCTTTGAAGCCGAAGCTCGTCTTCATAATATTTACGAATCCAGACCGTACCGCGAAGAAAACACTTCACTTAACCATTAGAAGTCGAATCAGGCGGTACCACATAAGATTTAACAAAAGAACATCCCGGTCGAAGCCTTAAGAATGGTAATCGAACAGTCACGCCCTTGCCAACAACGACAATTATTCAAGAGTTCCATACCCAGACCGCAGAGGCTCTCGATATTTCATTTATAAAAGAATATTATTCAATTATACTTACAGCATTACTGAATCAAGACTCGAACTTTACATGTTCGTGGTTGCACGTGGATTCCAGAGAAAGGGACTTCGATGCCAGACATGCATTATGCAACGGCCTCGCGTAAAGACAGGCGACAGGGGGCATTGCCACTCGGAAGACACGGCAGAGACCCAACGCGAGAGGAAATTCAAAACGATATTCGCCTCAGCATATGAAAATTCTTCTGGGAAAACGACACTCACACGAATTTAAGACCCAGAAAACCTTGGAGAACAGATAGAAATTCTGGCGATCTGACGAGGAAACTGACAACGGCATTGAGTCCCTGGTTTAAATTGTGTAGGACGGAAACAAGGCAACAGGAGAATTGCATTACGAAATGGTTGCACGTGGATGTAAGCGACATGACGACCACTAAGAAGAATTACGTATAAAACCGACAAATTCTCGGAGAACGTCACGGCCAGAACCTTTTTGCGTGATTCACCCATTCATTAAACAGCCACGCAATGTCTTGTTGAAGAGAGAGAGAGTAAGGTTTCCTTCGTCGTGTTAACCTTCAGACCCACGTCGTATTCAAATAAAAACTACGGAGACGGAAACCACACGAACTGTTCCGGTGAAGTACGTCATCGATGTCAACACGTGGCTAGCCCACGGCAACGTAACCTTCGCGACTCGACCGCCTCCTGGAAACAAATAATCCTCCTCGTTTTCCGACCGAGGAAACGCGAGCCGGCTTACTTCAGCGCGAGTAAAATGCATCGGAAAACCTACGGGGGCGTGGCGTAATCCAATTCTTTGTACGGCTCCCAGGGTATTCCGGGTTCTCACACGCGGGTCGTCTCCTCCACATAAAAGGACGCCCCTCAAAGCGAAATCTTCTCTCAGCCTGCGCGGAATTACGTTCTCGTAAACGAGGCATTCCGCGTGCATCAACGGATCAAATCCAAAGCGAGACTTTTAAGGCTTCGACCGGGATGTTCTTTTCTTAAATCTTATGTGGTACCGCCTGATTCGACTTCTAATGGTTAAGTGAAGTGTTTTCTTCGCGGTACGGTCTGGATTCGTAAATATTATGAAGACGAGCTTCGGCTTCAAAAGGGTTAACCAGCTGATTTTCGTAATGGTGGGGTGTAGTGTTTTCTTCGCGGTACGGACGGAATTCATAAATAATATTCAGACGATCTTCGGCTTCAAAGGGTTAAAGACAACTCAGATGATGGACAATGCGCAACAGTGTCACAAACTTCTGAATTTTGACACATTCCTATGATGAACCGATTTTCCCAATCTTCCTGTTACTTCTAGCCTTTAGGTCTTTGTCAATTACCTTCAGACTGTGTTCGTCCCTTAGTGTAAGAGAGTTTCACACTCATCCAAGTAAATCTGTAATCTTCCTTACATTCATAAGAAAAACGCTGATAGTATAATCAAGGGTTTCCATATATTCTCTCAGTCTCAAAGTGTGGGCCACCCAAGGTAAGCGCCAGGCCACGAAGACGCACCAGAACCGAAGTTTCCAGACGTACAAAGTATTAATCACATTCCGGAACAACCCGAGAAAAGGCTTCACCGCAGGAAAGATGTCATATATGGAATATCGTAACACTGCAAACCACGCATGCGCTGTGGGCAAATAAATGAAGGCCAGAAGAGCTTACTCAGGTCGGCGTTTTTGTTTTTTCCTTTTACGAATAATAACTTTTGTACACGCATTGGCGTCATACAGGAAGTTCAGTTCCAGGATCTGACACGCGCGTAAGTGAATTTTTGCGATCGATGTTGATTACGAACTTGCCTCATTTTATTAAAAGTTTCATTCGCTCAAACTCCACAGACGGCCGAGGGCGAGTCTTATATTTCAACGGTGTTCCAACATCATCAACGACGGAAGTTATGCATTCCAAAAAAAAAAAATGTACGTTCGAACAAAAATCTTAACTTTGCGGAGTATCGAAACACACTGCCCGGATTTACACGTCTGTAGGATATTATTGCAGTGTTCTCAAAACTGAAACTGATTTCTGGAGAATGCAGTTCAGTTTCAACGTCACCGATGTCATACAAGTGTTGCAGATAATTTTCTGTGTCGCCATAAAAGGGACTTGATGCGCTCCAACGATCAATTTTTTAACGCGAGACACCTCGTAAGCTAATCTTCCAAACCTGTTCTTCTCGCTCGACCCGTCGTAACTGCGCATGTGCGGCTATTATCTGCAACAAAATCTATCACTTGTTGCATTTAACGTTATCTGAGCCAATCGTCACAGCTGGACGAACTTTTTCAGCGACTAAAACAGTTTTTTTTGCGTTATTCATTACGCAGTTTATATCAGCCACCCAACAAATTAACATCAGCGCCACGAACAAAAAGGAACTGATTTACGTAATCAAATTCCAAAGCCCCCGAGAGAGAGACAGCGAAATTAGAAGCTCCGAGGTTTCAGCAATCTTCGAGGCACGCCAAGATGCTCTGAGCGGAGTACGAACTCCGCTACTAACACGCAGACAGCTACCAACAGCCAGCGAATAG
The DNA here is from genome assembly GCF_000696155.1 of Zootermopsis nevadensis. Next base: position 437,485 of record NW_019059921.1, read on the forward strand.
TCGAAACACAGCGCCCTGGCTCTGACAATGCCTGCAGCCTGTGTCGAACACAAACCACGGATCGAGTTACCTCCTCCACAAGCCGGGACTTGATCAATCTCGCTAATTAACAAAAGTTGCGCTCGACTTGTCTTCATTCCGACACGCAGTCGGGTTATCGACTCGTTCCGCTCGGCGTTTCGGGCGAATATCAGAACAGAACCTTTGAAAAGGGGGGGAAAAACGGGTATCCACAGCTCCTTCCGAATCCTCATCCACTCACAAATACGCTCCGTCCGTCTTGGCTACCGCAGAGGGGACTACGAGCCAGGTAGTACCACCAGACTTCCGCGGCAGATGCAGTTTCCATGGCAACGCATGATTCACAGTTGCCACCGCGTGGCCCACATCACGCGATCGATCGATCGATCGGTACAGTCGCGGTCCGCTCACAACTTCCCCGAACCAAAGCCGAGCGCACGGCACCCCCAGACAGAACCTCGTGGCAACTTTCTTCACGTCATTCGGCCTTCAATAGGTCAGCACATGCATCGCTCTGTCCGTCAATCAATCCTGATCAAACCATTTTAATGCTCCAAGCAACGATTCCATTCTCGTTCGGCCATACCAGCTACGTCCAGGCCAACTCTTTCATTAAGGCTTTGACCGGGATGTTAAATCTTATGTGGTACCGCCTGATTCGACTTCTAATGGTTAAGTGAAGTGTTTTCTTCGCGGTACGGTCTGGATTCGTAAATATTATGAAGACGAGCTTCGGCTTCAAAGGGTTAACCAGCTGATTTTCGTAATGGTGAGGTGTAGTGTTTTCTTCGCGGTACGGACTGAATTCATAAATAATATTCAGACGATCTTCGGCTTCGAAGGGTTAACCAGGAGACACGTAGCTCCCGTATTTTCCGTCCCAACCAATGGTCCATCGACGCAGCATCAATTAATACAGGATTTCGAGACTTTGTCTCTGATTTCTTTACAAGCCGAGCGACAGTCAGTCGACAAAGCAGGACTCTGCTCTTACTTAGGGCAACGTTAACACCACTGAAAGCGCGAAATCAAAAGTTTTGTCGCCTATTAATTCTGTGAATTATGTCCACACAATTTTCTACGTTTAAAATTTAAAAAAAACCATCGCTGAGGCCACGAACTCAGGATAAAATCAGTCAAGTTGCGTCCTGCTAGTTTCTCCGCAACTGGCAACTTGTTTCCAGAGCCTGGGGGCGTCTTCGGCGTTTCTGAAGTTACGAAACAACAACGAATCTAAATGCGTCACAATTTAAATGCCTCGGAACAAAAAGAGTCAGTCGCGTGACGCCCAGGGAGATCCAGTGCGGGGACACTTTGTGGAGGGAATTTTAATTCCGCGCAGTTGCTCAAGTTCACTCGCATGGAAGTGACCATTGTTCCGGGACGAGAGGTATGACGTCACCCCGACACATAATCACAGGGTGCCCCGAAACAAGTACATCGCCTGTTCCTGCAGACTAAATAAATAATCAGGCAGCCACCGAACTCGACTTTGCAAGCCGCGAAAATTAAAATTCTCTACGAACAACACCGAACCGCCAGTTCCACTTGCCTTCGTGTCACTAGGACTGCGGTTTCCGTGGTTTTCTCAGTCACTGATTCGTGTCTGCTGAGTGATTTTTCGTTCAGACAAAAAGAAAAGTCCCCTTGTTTACGTACAGACACACAGAAAAGACAACGTTTGATGAATCGATCATTAGTTTACTTTTTAGTGTCAATGTTACTACGAAAATGTCACATCCAAGTACAAACAAGATCTCTCAAACAAACTCTCGCTTCTCGCACCATTTCTTTCTATTTTATCCGTAGGTGTCGAGGTTTATTTATTCATTTTATTGATCTGTTCGGACAATGGTAGGACTCCTTGCATGAGCGATCAGCCCTATGGCCTCTACGTATACAAACACAGGAAGACGCGGACAAACATCGAAGCCTCGAGCGGGACTCGAACCACGAGGTCTGCGCCTCAGACCGCGCATTTCAGATTCGCAACTGTTTCAAACATGGCAACTCTACTTCTCAAGACGCCATTGAGAGGGCGACAGGAACTGAATCACCTTCTCGTGTTAATCGTGCAAAGACGCAGACGCAATCAGTCGCCATTAAACAAGCTTCTGCAGAAGTGAAGGGTGTTCCCGACTCACCTCACCAAAAGCAAGGGCAATTCAGCTTCGAAAACATTTCCAAATTTGAGTGGCCCGGACAAAGACTTCGTTCACGAACTCGCGTGGTTTCTCGCACAACACACACTGCGCGTAACCTGTAAGACGAAGGCGTGTGTGGACGGATAATATTAAAACGCATCGATGGATTCGTCAAGGGACCGACGACAGACCGAGTTAATCAAACTCCAGGCGAGAAATTTCTGGGACAGTCGAGTGAAGAGGTTGGCAGACCTGCTACAAAGAAATCCGGTGTGACATCGCCCCCGTCCACCCCCGCCAGGGGGCCGAAACAAAGAATAGGAACACGGGAGTTCCCGGGTCACACACTTCCTGCCACTTCACGACAGAAGCTTTATTACCAAAGATGGCAGCGAGATAGAGAGACTCCGCCCCGCCCTCAGTACGTGGTCAATTCCAGTTTCCGGTCTTCACTGTTTCGGTGAGCAGAAGCGTGGACCCGGACACCCTTGAGGACGACCCCAAGGTAAAACCTCACAGTCTGAAGGCCAAGACGGCGGACGCTCGATCTAACCCATCCCCAAATCAGCAAAAACATTTCTACCCTGAGAGACAGAGACACTTTACCAGAACAAGCAACCTTCAGTGAACCGTCATTACCCGTTCCAGACCCATCGGCTTAATTACGCTTAGGATGCCGCCATTTTGTTGCTCAGTTTTGCAGATTATTCGCAAGAGAAAAAAACTTCATCCGCTGTGCGTGTGCAGTAAACGTGCTTTTGTAACCAGGGGCCGCGTCACGTTCCCCTCTGACAATAAACTCAGGACTGGAGTTGTCCCCCTCAGCAGCGCCGAAGAAACTTTGGGGCGACGAATACTCGAAATGTGCAAACGCTTGGTCCAGATCTGTGGGTGCCTGGAAAAGGACTATTTTAGATGGAGATCCGCCTGTTCTCATCTTCTGGGAGTTCCCATCAACACCGCGGTAGTGCAAACTCCTGAGGTGGGGAACAAGAGTGGAACATGGCCGTTATTAAATTTACGCCGCGTTAAAACACAGGAAATTAGTTCGCAAAGCAAATTCTGTTTTGCTTTCAAATGTCTTCGGATACGAGAGACCAGGAACACGGAATTTGTGGCTTCTCACCGGCGGAAACAGTTTTTTTTAATCTTAACACCTGGAGGCGAGATACTTTTAAGTGCAATGGAAAACAACATGGCCACGGCGCGTAACATTTGAGCGTGTGACCCACGATAACTGATGAATCATTCTGCAAGTCTTTTGAGGACGTGAGCGAGTGACCTAACTGTACACGGGGTCACCAGAACTTAACCAAACTGAAGGTCAGACTGCGACGTATAAAAACAGGGGGTCAATGCGACGAAGAAGTCGCTCCCACGAGCACGGCGGGAAGATGCAGCGAGAATCTCTCTTATCTCGCTGCCTCTCTGGCGCACAACGCGAAATCTGCACCGGACTGCTGGAAGTTGCAGTGGCCTGTGGGGACGAAGGTCGACCGACAAGACAAAACAAATCGTAAGATCGCGCAAACCCAACCGAAGAGCGAGCCTGACCGACCTTGACCCGAATCGCCCGAGCAAATCTGCCAGACAAGCCAGTGGCACGTGGTCTTCAATGAACGGGTCGGATGATCTCCAGCTGTTACAGAGACGGGCGGGTTCAGCACAGTGCTCACAAAAGCCCGCTGGCAGCACCCGCCACGCCAGGAGCTACCCGTAGCACGGACGGGACATTCTTCCGAGGACGAGAGTGCAAGATTTCCCTTTCCTTCTAGGGGTCACGCGGAAACCTTTCTCTTTCAACGCCAAATATTTAGGAGTAAAAGCAGACCTCGTGACTCCGGTTATTAAACGTGTTACTTAATGCAAGAAATTTTGCCTGGAACTGAAGATGCTGTTTAATTCTTCGTTATTAGGGCAAAGTCGTAACGTAAAGACAGCTAATGGATTTTTTTTGAAAATGTGGCAAAGTTCAGATATTAGGGGACGACAGTAAGAAGTCAAAATTTGATTTACGAGGAAATTAAGAGCCGATTAAATTCCGGTAATGCTTGCTAGCGTTCAGTTCAGAACCATTCGTCTTTGTCTCTGCTGTCTAAAAGCGTAAACTTTAACATAAACAAAAAAATATAATTTTGCCTGTAGTTTTGTATGGGTGTGAAACTTGGTCTCTGACACTAAGGGAGGAATGTAGACCGAGGGTGTTTGAGGAGAAAATCTGGAGCTAAGAGGGATTAATTACTAGCAGAACGGATAAAGTTTCATAATGAGGAGCTTCGTAAGTTTTACTCATCACAAAACATAATTAGACTGATAAAGTTAAGGAGGGTGCGATGGGCAGGGCATGTAGCCCGCATGGGAGAAAATACAGAGATTTTGTAGGCAAACCAGAAGGAAACAGCCACTGGGAAGACCTAGACGTAGGTGGGAGGATAATATTAAAATGGATATAAGACAAATAGGATGAGGTGGTTTGGACTGGATTAATCTGGCTCAGGACAGGGACCAGCGGCAGGATCTTGTGAAAACGGTGATGAATCTTTGTGTTCCGTAAAATGCTGCGAAATTCTTGAGTGGCTGAGCGACTGTTAGCTTCTGAGGAAGGACTCGGCTCCATGGTGTAAGTAAGCGAGGTACGTAAGTTACCGCTGTGCTTTAAAAGGTTAACTAAGAAATTGGGAACAGATTAAATTCAGAGAATCCTTGAAACCATGTACTTCAGAACCGTCTCTTACTAAACCATTTGAAACCAATATACAGTTCCAAACCATATTTCTTCGAATTAAGTTTAATATTACCCTTTAATCTAGCCTAAACCTGCCAAATGGTTTGTTATCTGACAGCATTACTCTCCTTGAACAGTCTAGTACTGACTTTGGTTTATAATTACAATTTGTCTTTCGTTGGTACAGAATTTCGAGGCTGTAATTGAAAGTTTTGAAGATGTAGCTTGCTGGAAATTAAACGGGACTTACGTTTAACAGTTTACATGATGTTTCCTGGCTGCCCCTCACGGTGGTTTCGACTTTAATATCGAGATATTTATCGCTAAATAAACAAATTATTTTACGCAGAGTCAGTTACAATCGATTATCGAAAATCGCATTCGAAGGACCCTCGCTGTGTATTAGAAGCCTAGCGTGGATAATCAGGTATATTACGATTTTTCTAAATTCAGAACAAAGTCTGGAGTAGTTCCTTAAACCACACCTTCTACATCATCCGCCATTAAAAATTTTCCGTCATTCAACGTTATATTTTACATGTAGTTAGGAACACGAGACTCAACAAATCGTTAGACAGTGCATCACTCGATATCAAATTATTAAGGACAGTGTATCTTTCCAGAGGGAGGTCAATCCTGTACGTCAGCACATCCTGGTTTCCAAATCGACTGCAGAAATCCTTACAACTGTCAAGATGGCGTCTGCTCCGAGTGACATCGCGATGTCTATAACAGGGGCAGTAACATCATGATGGATCTAGATTCAGATTGACATAATGCATAGTAAAAGAGTTTCCATCTTCAGAATCTTCAACATTCAACTGATACCAATCTTTGTTGTCCTTACGTATAACCAAACAAATTGAAGTTCATTATTAAATTACATTTAAAGCAAATTGTGTAATTTTCTCTCCTCTAAACGAAACAGCTGTCGCGTGGCTTTGCTACTATCGAGACCATTAAAAATATAGATGAGTCAATACGTAGGAACACTTTTAGCAAGAGTTTTAAATGACTAAAAGTGTTTCTACCGCCACTGTGGTCTAGCGGTTAGA
>NW_019059922.1:7332-20363 GCF_000696155.1 Zootermopsis nevadensis
TTCTCATGTTTCTTTCGATCTCATAAGCAGTGTTCAACACGAGTATTGGCCAGCGGATTGACTTTTGAAGTGTTTCTATCAAATACCCAACTTCTTCGCTAGTTGAATCTTCTTCAGCAAGATGCAGGACTATCACGAGAGGACGCCCGGGAGTGAAGTGTTCTTCGCTGATGTACTTAGTGCACTCCATCAAAGGGTGTTCACGAAAATTGACTTGCAGAAACGAAAGGGCTGCTCTGCAAATTACGGCGAAAAACAGCGGAACAAACATGGCGCGGTGCGTTCTTCGAAGTTCCGAAAAGTGGAATAGTTTTTGCCTAAAAAATACAAGAATTTCAAACTAATATAAAAATTGTCGTTTTCACAGTCAGTTACAAACGGAATAGTTCAAAATCACAACTTTCCAATGTGCCTCGAAAAGTGTTGTGAAATTTTTGTATTCTCACAGGCTTCCTTGATTGCTTGGTAGTTGAACCGTCACACTTCCATAAATTCTTTCCTGTAACACAAAATATCAGAATTCCATCAGGTTTTTTGGAGTACCATATAACAGTGTTTAGTTAGATTTGGTCTTACACCTTCATAGACGTATGACAGCATTTGTAGAAAACCGATAGTTCTAATAACTTAGTTCTTCAATAAAAGTGTTCTACAAGTTACACCAGCTATTCATTTGAACCTATTTCAAAAAGTATCTTGCATTCGTAACTTCGTTTTCAAGCATTAAAGTGCACTACAAACATATGTAGTCGGTGTCCAAGGACCATTTACTCACAGTGTGTCTAAATTGTATCTACCGTCTGGAACAGAGAACGGAGAACTAAAAAAGCGATGGCAAGTGTTTGTGTCCCTTCTTCATTTGACTGTATTTGACTGCAAGTAACACGTACAAATTACTTTCTGATATTTACCACTTCCAATAATGTTACTGATATAATCGGTAATTACACTCATTTGAAAAATGAGAAAGAGTTTCTTGTTATATGGACAATATAGAACATTTTCTTCGGAATGCTTGACTAATCGGTTCCAGCCCTGGAATCGGTCGATCAAGTTCTTGCACATTTGTTTTGCCACTTTTATCAAATACTCATCATTTATTTCAACGCTTTTAGAAAAGCAAACTCTAATACGTCACGTTTAAAACCCCCATTAGGATGATATCCGATCTACCCCTGCTCACTTACACGCATAAAGGTCAAACCGACACACAGTGCAAGCGAGGACTGATTAAAAGTAACGGTAATTTTAATCGCGTCTAGATTTCAGCGCTGGATGTTAAATGTATGCAATATGGTCTTAATCCTGCGTTAAAATCACTACCAAAATACGTGCGTGCAATACATGTTCAATCTTGCATTAAACCAATAGAATGTCTGATGTCTAATGTTCTTTCTCAGACACACCTGGCAATATTGTTAGTTTGTAGAGTCTTGAAACAGGCCATGATTCTTCTGATTAATCGTCGTTAAAATGAAGAAGATAAAATCTAATGTGTCCCGATATCCACTGCCTTGACTGAGGTTTTGCGTGGTTTTTCTCTGTTTCACCCTTCCACTTAACGCCTTTTCTGTTGCTGCCAGAATGTTTAATTTCTTTTCGTGTCGGAATATAAAGCCTAATTTCGATATAACTACAAGTTGTCTTTAACGTTTTGCTTGATAAGAACGAAATATCTCGTTGTGTAATCGGGATTTATTCCGTACGTATTTTCATATGCAGCGTTAAGATGTGTTTCGAACTCAGCGACAATCATTTCGGATTTTATTTCATAAGTTCTTAGTTTCTTTCGACGAACACGCCACACTGCTACATTCGATATGTTGTAAATGTTTCTGGGTTTTCTTGACTAAAGTTTTTGTTTCATATCTGTGTTTCTGTACTAGCCAGTCAGCCAATGAATCTGTCTGTCAGTCATACCGTACAGAATCTTTGTGTTTGGTGTTCGCACTCTGCTGTTCTTGTGTCAGACAAAATGGAATCAATGTCCCACCATCGCTTGTACAATGGCCGTGGATTCCGCTGACATCGAAAGATGACGCACCGCCACAATTTTGCTATTTAACGTGGGGTCTGGCTTCTTTTGGAGATTCTTGTGAGATTTAAGAGATTAGATCAAAGGGCGCGTGTCGTTTTTGGAACAAAGAATGAAGCACGGGATGTACAGACCTTTGTGTGACTGAGAGTGTACGCGATTTTGCAGACATGGCACCATCGCTTAAACGTACATGAGATTCCTGAAACAGGAGTTAATTTCGCTTTTCTTTTTCAAGTTTACTCAGCGTAGCTTTATGAGCCGGGATAGCTCAGTCAGTATAGTGACTAGCTACGGGCTGGACGACCGGGGTTCGATCCCCGACGGGGGCAGAGGATTTTTCCTCTGGCCTCTGCGTCCAGACCGGTTCTGGGGCCCACCCAGCCTCCTCTACAATGGGTACCGGGGTCCTTTCCAGGGGGTAAAGCCGGCCGGGGCGTGATGCTGACCACTCACCCCCATCTAGTGCCGAGGTCAAGGAAGGGAGGAGCTATACCTCCTCTCACCCCAAGCGCATGCATGGCGCATAGTGGGACAAACTTAACTTAACTTTACTTTACTTTACTCAGCGTAGCTTTACTACTTACACACCTCCATTTCCTTAGTTTTGGTTTCTCCCTGTAATTTACAGGAACCATATTATTAGCGTAAGTGTCCTCGTACCGTATTGATCGAAGTTTCTGTTATTTTATTGTAGCTGTAGGTAGTAACTAGTAGGAGCAGTGTAGAGTAATCTATGAAATACGTCAGATTCCTTTTGAACGCAGGTAAAGTGACGTTAACGCGATGTTTAGATGTTGCACTGTTTTCAGAAGCGTAGTGAAACATTAGTTTATATAATTGACACAGATTTATATCAAACGGGGGATTTTCAAAACTGTGTACCTGCAATGTTTGGTCAGTACATTTTCAACTCCAAAATTGGTCAGTTTAAGATAAGTAGAATTAGAGGCTGCATCTTAGGAGCTATTTTATTTCATAAATCTGTGCTAAGTGCGGATCTTATGTTGAATTACTACCAGGAGAATGGCTATACCTCACAGTTGTAGAAATAAAGCAATCACAGTGGCTTTAAAGATGCCTTCCTATAAGATCGACGTTTCGACAAAACATCACAGATATGTTGTGTGTGTACACACACGCATGTGATATTTTCTATTCTACAGCTCGAATTCATATGCATTGAACTTTATTAAATACAAAAATTTCTCAGATGAGACTGAACTAAATTAATTTAAAATTAAACGCTATGGTAACAGAATCCTTAGTTAAATGCGGCTAATACCAAACACCTGCCATTGGGAAGGGTCATGACCCAGTTCCATAAACTGCTCTTTATGAAGAATTACTGCTAAAATGCTCTGACCAGTCAACTTTAAATTGGTCCTGGTTCTGTTTGTATATTTGTCGACTTGCAGTACTGTAACGTAATATACCAGACCTGAAATTATTACTGGAAGGCAGGCATAATTGGTTTTTATATGTGACTGCACTAATTTGCATTAGGTCTTTTTCTGCACAAGAGTATATGTAGAGACATACATAAACGTCTATAAGCTGAGTGTAAAACGTGTTATATGTTACCAGATTTTTTTGCCTAAAAATCCTTATAATCAAGGTGATTGCAATGCCTGTATCACGGAACGTAGCAGATTACTCTGAGCGCCGTTCTACTAAGTTTGCTTTGCCTAAGAGCCGCTGTTAAAAGCTTTTCTCTTCTGCGAGTCAGGACTGTAGAGTAACAAAACAACCGAATTATTGGCAGTCGGTGTGTGTGTGTGTGTGTGATGCTTCTAAATGGATCCTTCAATTAAGAAACTGTTACGGGCTTTAAATCCCAACCCCCGCCTCTGGTCTCTCTCGCAAACTATGTTAAGCGCCTAGGTTCGAGGATTACTATAAAGACTGTTTCGCTTTTGCGTTTAATGGTCGGAATACTTCTTCGGTGTTATCAGCATGCGGCCTACTTGGATTCAAAACGTTAATATTTTATTATGTTTTCGTTCATTTGCATGTCTGTCTGCTGATCTAAGTTAATTTGGGAAGAAAGTTTTATGTATTTTATATTTACTGTAGCGTGTCTAATGTATTTTAAATAGATGATAAACATGTCTTGACTATTCATGACAGTGACGTGATTAGAAATTTTTTTCTATGTTGAAGATTCTACACACATGAAGATGACTCTGATGTGACGTCACGCTATGTAGTCTGGTAGAAATAGACCGACGTTTCAGAGATGCTTACTGCGTATGCGGAGTAAAATCCCGGAAGAAAATATAGTCTTGGTACTCGTGAGAACGTGGGATATCACTTCTGAACACGCGACGGTATTTTTGTAGCCACAAGAAGGCAGGCACTTTGCGACTTTTGTATCTTCGAGATAATCTCGAGGACAAATCTGCATGTTACACGAAACTGTTTTTGGATGAAAGAGTGGCATAAAGTCATAGTACAGATGTAAATATCACATATTTTCATTATCATAAATAAACCCAATGTAAAATTATATGAAAATAGTTACCAATGGCACTTCTGTCAGGGAAAATATATTAATATACTTATGATTAATATTTTATGTTATGTAAATTAATTTTATTTTTAAAACAACACAAACTTTCGAAAATAATAGGCATAAAGGGACATCTGTTCTGACAATGCTATTAAAGTTTGGATGTTCGCGGGAGATTTCTAAGTAAATGAATAAAGAAGACAAATTTATTTAAAATTATTTTTAGAATATGTTATTTAATTTACCTACAAAACTGTCTTAAACGCTATTTGGCGAGCTCGTGTCAGTTCTGTGCTGATGGATTTAGTTTACGAAGATGTTCGATACTCAGAGCTATTGTCAGCTTTCTAGAAGAATGCTGCTCTGTGGAATTCGTTCAGGTCGTTAAAAACAAATAAAAGTTAATATAAATTTACATTCTAGAAATTTATTTAATTACAGTAATATAGCATAAATAATGTCGTGCACTTTTTCTAATGAATTCATTGTCCTTTTAATTTGACATAAAGCATGAAAGCAGAAACAATTTAAAAGTTGGTATCTCCTAAAATGTTAATTTCCGGTGTTTGATTAGATCAACACAGGAAGCAGACACATGTTCAGTACCCACAATCCATCTTTTAATATTCCACAATGGAAATATTCCATTGGAATATGGATGTGTTATTTGGTGGAAACACACGCGAAAGCGAACACTCATGAATTTTATATAAAATAATTTCGTATTGTAAGTTGGGGGACGACCGGGGTTTGATTTCCGGCAGACTCTGGTACTCTGTCTCACGTTAAAGGTGCGCTGAGTTCCAGTCCACGAGAACCGCAACTCTCCGATCTCCTCTATGCATTGTACATATTTCACAAATCTACTCCTCCTTGATTTCATTATCGTAAGGGCTAAATCGTGCAGTGAATTTTATTTCAGTTAATATAACCCACGTGCAGTAAACACCTCCATTCACAAAAGAATAAATTATCCGGATTGTCATGAACCAAGGTGCGTTACCGATTTCAGAAGATCTCTAACCTTCCATTGTTTATGTGTTTGACAGTCAATACTATGTTTTATTTATTCCGTTTGCACATTTTTTTATACTAGGGCAGAACGCTCCTTTCGGAGCTCCTCGGAGGGGTTGGTCAAGTTTTTAAAAAGCAACGAACCCCTTCGGGAGGGTTGGTTGCGTTTTAAAATCTTGTGTAAGAAACTAAACTAAACCCCTCGAATGGAGGGTTAAAACACTTGACCAACCCCCTTTTTCGGGGGAGCTTGATCAAGTGTTTAAAAAGCAACCAACCCCCCCGAAGGGGTTGGTTGCTTTTTAAAATCTTGTGTAAGAAACTAAACTAAACCCCCCCGAATGGAGGGTTAAAATACTTGACCAACCCCCTTTTTCGGGGGAGCTTGATCAAGTGTTTAAAAAGCAACCAACTCCCCCGAAGGGGTTGGTTGCTTTTTAAAATCTTGTGTAAGAAACTAAACTAAACCCCCCCGAATGGAGGGTTAAAATACTTGACCAACCCCCTAAGAATAATATAGTCGCTCAGATGGTAAAGGAATTTCTCGGCTGTTATGGAACCCGAATATTCATTATTATGCTCACAAGAGCCCTCAAAAATGGGCCATATCCTGAACCCGTTGAAATAAGTTTACACCCCCATGTCGTATTTGAATTTCGTTTTAATATTATCTTCTCATATACACATAGGACTCCAAAGGCTTAAATTCTCTTTAGGTTTTTCGACCAGTGTTGCATGTATTTCTCGTAGATCTCGTAATCATGAGCAATTGATAGCTGTATTTTATTATAAGTCTATGTAAGTTACATCTTTAATATTATCCATCTCTGGTGGTAACAGTGCAGGGTATAATATCCTGACACGAAGTTAGGGCTAAATCGTGCAGTGAACTTCATTTCAGTTAATATAACCCACGTGCTGTAAACACCTCCATTCACAAAATAATAAATTATCTGGATTTTCATGAACCAAGATGCCTTACCGTTTATATGTTTGACAGTCAGTACTATGTTTTATTTATTCCGTTTGCACATTTTTTATATCAATATATTTTGATCTCTCAGTGCTTTATAGCATATAAAATTATTGCATAAACTGAATAAATAATACGTAATTATGATTGCGTTCACAAGAGTCAGACATTTTACCATGCCATTACCTATTTTAATTCCTATGAGACTTAATTAATATTATTAATAACAGGCTATCTGTTGAATAATTAAGAAGGTTTTCAGTATGCCAGTCCTGTTATTTTAGTAATACGTTTTAATAAAGCATTATTTGCGTGTATTTAACAGAAAAGGACCAGAGAATCGAAAATAATCTTTGCGCAAACTACCTCTTTTCAAGTCATAAACTTTTTAATAGATTTTTATGTAGCTTCGAGCAACAGTGAACCAAAGGAAGATACGTTAGTGGATCACACTTGAAAATTGATATAACCATCATTCTCACCGCTGTGAAAACCTCAAATCATATATCATACTTTAGTAAGGAGAATCAGATCTTTGAATTTAATAGTTCATATTTGCCTCACGGATGTACTATGGCGTCCATTTTTTATTCATAATTCTGAAAGGATGTTTAGCAGGAATTCTAAAATAAAACATCCGTAGGAATAAGGTAATATGAATATATGTTTTAAAAACTTTTGTTTTTACCTGGCTAAGTGGTGAGAAAGAGATTAAAAACAGGTGCTAATTATGCGTATGGTGAAGATACATTCTCTAGTATTTTATTCTAATGATTTTTGTTAAAACTGAGTGAGTAGGACTCGTACGTTACATTACGTGACTCATTTTTAAATGAATCAGAAGGAAGCAGCAAGAGTTATGTTATTCATAATTACATTTTCGTGTAAATCATTTACATTTTTTTTAGCATGCGAATATAAGCTATTGTAATTTGTAATTCGTATCTTGCGGTGTCTTGCGAAGTTATTTAATGCAATTCAAGCTCGCCCTGAACATTTAAATGGAGGTGAATTATTTAAATAACATGAGAGTGTATTTCCTTTTCTTATCTTGCTTTGTCGTTCCTTGCTTCTTGTGCATTAGAAGGTATTCTTTTTTTCATTAAATGATAAGCAAAAGTAGACGGAGCGTTGATTTTAAAAGCCACCGTCTTCTGTTATTTCCGTTTCTCCCGGTTAAGTGATCTTCCGCTTCGTTCTCCGATTTTCACCTTCTACTGTATCATTAGCCTGAAATTAGTACAATACTTTACTTGATAAAAGCGAAAATATTTTCTGTTTTTCAGGAAATGAAAGTGGAAAACAGAATGAATGACTGTTCCGTAAAATTCTCATCATGTTACTCTGTGACGTCATTGCTACGTGGTTATTAGATACGGATCGGACATCGACACACAGAAATTACTACAGAGGGTTGAAGTTCCCGGTCCATGTCTGCTTCATCCGAAAGAGTTTTTAGGAAAACGTTTTACAAATTTAAATAATTTTGTAACAGAATGACTTACGATACCGTTCTTCTGGGCTTTGGCGCCATGTAGACTTATAGGAGAAAATAATGTCTGGATCTTCAGGACTGAAATTGATAGTTCCTCAGTTCATCAAGAATATCCTGTATCTTATGATACCTGTAGGTACATTATTGTGATCACAAGAGCCCGCCACAGATCCCTGTACTAAGCCAAGAGAATTTCTGACTCTGCCGGGAATCGAACCTGGCTGTCAATTTAATTATTTCACACTGTTTCAAATTGGAGTACTCGTTTCTGCTGTTGTTTAAAATAATCAGACAGTGCATTTAATTAATTTGGTACGTAGTTGTTACATAAACTATTTAGTTGTGCGGATGAACGCGGGGATTGTTGGAGCAGCAGTGCCATCTGGGGAATAGGAGACGTTCCATTAACTTCGTGATACGTTTTAATAAGCGTTCACCCATCTCTTTCTCTCTCTGGTTGCAACATTGGTTGCTTATAAAACACCCCTTTTTATATTACGTGTGTAGACTGTGAGAGATTTTCCCCGTGTTTCTGATAAAAATTAATGCAACGAATTTACATTTTCTACGCAAACTACCACCGCAACCCTTGCTTTAATAGAAGCCAGTACCATTACGCGTTGTATTCCATATTTGGATCATTAATAACTTGCTGAAGTCGAGTGAAATCAAGGAACAGTAGCTGTTGTAGGCCAGAAAGATTTTATACTGCAAACTGAAATCGCTTTAATTTCAGGCTGTTTCGTGGTTATACATTTATTTGTATACTGTTTACACCACAAAATACCATCATTTTAAAATGTGTACGTACAAATGGTGACAAAATTTTTGAACAGAGTTCATTCATTTATTGAGTTGAGTTCTCTGTACAGGAGACTGCGTCTACGAAACACTTATTTCTACACAGATTTGCTACAACTGAATGGTTCAGATTTAGTGTGGCGAGCTGTGGTATACTCTTTCTACTAATTAAGCTCTTATTAACGTGGTTGATGAAGCTGGGACGGGAAGTAGACCCCTAAATAAGTCCATTGTGTGTTTTGATAATTTTCGCGTGATGAATAGTAGTAGAGATTGGCAGGAACAGATTCAACCTCTCATAACCTGGGCATCGAGAAAGTGGAATGAATGTCGTTTCATAACATGCAGACTGAAATCTGAGAAAGTAGCAGCGGATTTTAGTGTTTAATTTTGCATTAATTCAAAAATTATCTCATCGTACTTATAGAAATCACATTGTTCTGTAAACATACCTGAAAATTTCACGTCAAGCTTGACTGTAAAATTGAAAATATTACTTACAGAAACCAATTTATATTGACAAGTGTAACAGAGCTGAATATAAGTCTTAAAATTATAAATTAACTTTGTTTAATTACGAAAGCTTCTAAGCGTTAACACGTATATGTCTATGTGTTGTGTTATATAGAAGTGCACGTATTTAGTAGACCACGGTTGTGTGAAGTCTTTTGTTTCTAGAATTCTAGCAAGCGGAAACTGAAATTAAGTAATGTTAAAGTAAATTGAAATTCTTACTTATCTTTGCTTTGTTAAGGAATGAAGATGATTTATTGCTGTAGAATTTTGAATCTGTTGTTATATTAAAGTTATAACAACACACATTCAAATAATGACTTATCAACAAAGCTACTAACCAGCTTTTCTTCTTATGTAGACACAAAGGCCAGAATTATGGTTGGTAGAGAATATATACTCTTTGAAATTTTATCGAGAGACTGATAAACCAGCATAGTGTGTAAATTTTTGCACTAAAATTCAGGTCTTGGTGGAAGAACATAGAAAGATCGATTAAAATATTAAAATTTACTTTAATTAAACGAGTTATGAAGATGTCGACAGGATTTATGTGTCTGAGGATTGACTCTAGTGTTCATAAATCATTTATTTTATATTTTTAAGTTGTTTAATGAAGCTGTCCGTAGCCAAAATTGTTTAGAATTGAATGATGCATTTACTTGGAGTAACTGATAAAGACTGCCACGGTGGTCTAGCGGTTAGAACGCTGGCCTTGTAATCCTGGGGTCTCGGGTTCGATTCCCGGCGGTGCCCGAATTTATAACTTGTGTTGGGCAAGGCCGTGGTCTAGGCAACACGGAGTTTTCCTCCGGGGGCTTCCCCGGTTTCTCCGGGGCATCCCAAAAATCATTCGGGACTTTGTGAACACATTAATGGACCTTTTGGGATTTTTTTTCCCGACAGCATTCAGCTCGCGGGTCGTATTTTGGAAAGCCCTGTCCTGGAGTCTAGAAGGGCAGCGTCTTCACAGAAGCAACCCGTACCATGACATTAATGCGTGATACACAATACAAATAGCAAATGTCACGTAAGCTTGTTGTTACTGTATACTTTGTTGTATATTTCTCTCTGGTGATTGTTACTATTACTCTTTGTCAACACGAGAGACAGCTCGAGAGCACGAGATTGTTGTGTTGGTACGGTGACATGGCTGTCGTCCCACGGGAACATGGCTGGCGCGCGAAGCTTCTGATGTGTCTCCATCTTTGCGACAGAACCTTGATAAAACAACATGTAAATGACGTGGATTTCAACATTTCAGTGTGTGACAAATCCGTTGAATTCCTGCTCTGTAAATACAGTATTTCTGTTTGCCATTAAAGTGCGGTAAAGTATAATTTCGTATTATGCATCCCGGAGGTCAAGAGTTTGCTCCTATCTTAATATAAATACTGAGGTTCGTGTTTTTATTAGTTATTCCAGCCACATGTTTGATAATACCTCCAAGTAAAAGCAGAAGTTCCTGCCGCCTTCTTCATTAGGGCGATGGTATAAACAGTAATCACCTTTGAAACGTCGGTAATCTATCAGATAACATATCATTTTCATACTAACAGCCGTGGGAACCTGAATTATCACCAAGACATTTTACATTTACGTGTTTTCGAAATCGGTTTACATAACCTAGTGAGATGTTTATGGCCATCATGGACAAATATTTCCATGGAAACGTCAGTAGGCCTTCTGTCATACTCAGTAGCAACGCTCCACCAGTGCCGAAGGAGTAAATTCGAGATTGTCTACCTTTATGTATAATTTATGTTCATGTATTTACATTACATTATCCTTCACGTTTCGTAGGACAAATTCTCATGTCGGTGTAAATCGGTGAAATACGTGGCATTATGGTATGGAGATTGATAGCTGGGTTAGAAATAAGTGATAGCCTATAAACTGGTCACCTATCATGTTTCAGTGGGGTTTGTTTATGTTGTTGTGCTCTACTTTCTCGTGTGTGTGTGTGCGTGCAAACGAACGGTGTGTTAGTTTCTGAAGGTACACACAGAAAGTGGACGTTTCAGTTCACACCAATATTCCTGCAGAGGCCGTGTGTGTTCTGATAAATTAAAATAAATTATCAAGTGAGGTAAGCTGTGATTTTCGTCATATGAAACAGAATTGGAAACTAAATTATAAGGTAGGAGAAACATATTTATTATGACTAAGTAAATGAAATAAAAATGCGATAGAAAATGGTTAATCCATCTTAACAAAATGATCAACAACTCCCCAAAACACGTGCTTTTCAGTGGAAGAACACACCTCAAAAGATCGTCTTGATGTCTCAACAGATTGAGATTAACCTGGGGATAAGGGAAGAAGTTTTAATTTAAATACGTCTACGAAGTGGGTTGTCAGATTGTTGAGAGGAACGGATTGAAAATTATTGTAATTTACCTTCTGCAACGACATATTGATCAGATATTTTTTTGTCTCTGATTCCCACAATATGGGTTTGCGTCTATGTGATTTATTCACAGCTAATATTAGGGAGTGTGGTTTATGACTCACAATGGCGTGGTTTAATTGAAATTGAGCTGTGTGATTGGACATTTCAGGGAGAGTGAAATCTGTTGATTAACTTGCGACACTCACAGCTCACTCGAATTCTCAAGTCATCTTATAATTTATTTATTTTCATTTATTCGTACAATCCAAAATCTCTTATCTTCTACACAGAGTTGTCCATCCTTAAGTCTGAGCAAATATTATTTTAATAATTTTTCTGTGTAGGTCAATATTGTTTATAAAGCACGTATTGTTAGATGTTATAATCTTCACTAAATTAAATCGCTTTTTGACTGTTATTATATTCAGTAACCGCGAAATTTTCAATTCTTTTATAAATAATAATCAAAAGAAGTGTTCGCGAACCGTTATATTTTGACACATTTCAAAGGAGGTTTAACAAAATGTTATGTTCAGTGGCCTAAGATATATTTTATTGCATTCAAAACGTTGTGAAATCGGACAGCAAAATGGAAACCCTGCAGGCCCATTCCCCCGTATAGACGAATGGATTTAGTTGTGTTATTTAAATGACAGATACATATGTCGTAGCCATTGTTCAGATATTTCAAACCTGTCGCTTAGCAACGGTTCAGTTCACACGGTGACTAAAATTACGTAATAACGGAACGGACGGAATTCGCATGACTTGTTGTGAATGCATCGTTAATGGACGGGGATAAAACAGAAAACGAGGGAAAAGATTTGTGTAATTTTCCACATGAAAACGAAAGTCCCTGTCTAATTTAATGATTCAAGGTCCTAATCTAGCTGCTAATAGTTGCTCAGTTGGTCAGTAAATGTTCTGCTTGTATGGGAACCGAAAAATCATTACCATGTTCATAAACGCTCGCAATTGGATCTTGAGTCAGTATTTCACGTATTCATAATATATTTATGAAAGTAACTAATAGTCAAAATTCAGACTTGCTAACTCCAACAGCAGGTGATACAAGAATAATCGCGTGTTTTGGAGACTTCCACCTCTCGTTCTCACAACCTACTGCAGTAAGGTTAATCTTAATATTATCCTATGATGTCCTGGAATTTTCATGTAGGCTAATTTACCGACCAAAATTCCACACGCATTCTTTGTCTCTCCCATCTTAGCTTCATAACCAGCTTATCTCAAACTCCCTACATTACCAGATGATTGTATAAATCACCAAGTTCCTCG
>NW_019059922.1:20377-36468 GCF_000696155.1 Zootermopsis nevadensis
ATGTTAAAATATTTTGCACAAGAATTTAAATTGTTTGTCACAGTATGTAACATCACTGTATTAACTGAAAACGTTATATGGCGTTGAATATGAAGAGAGCCTGCGACCATAATCTGTTTGAAGGTAATACACCATAATTTACTTGGATAAAATTAGAAATATTACCATGGTCTCCAGCCATAGAAATGTTAAGAAAAACTACTTAAAACCATTTAAAAATGTAAGTATAACGTTTATTATTAATGTCTCTATGTATCTGTAGTTCACGGTAACGATTCGTACAATTTATTTTAATGTTAAAAAGTTTCTCTCCCTGTTGATAGGTTGTAATCAGGAATTATGTTTCTCTTTCAGAATAAACGAATAAAATTTTTATCAACGTTAACGACAGATCTGTTGTGAGTTTTCGTTGGTATAGGAATAAAAATATTAAATTTATTTTGGACTACTTTCGAGTTTTATAGAATATTCTGTAATCAGAAGAGACAGCAGAGAATAGAAAGCTATTTGCACACCAGGGCTTCCCAAGTCTCTCATTCTCAATCTGCCGAAATCTTTTCTTTTCCTTTCCTTTCCTTTCTTTTCCGGTCAAAAGGAAATAACAGCAGACTCGGGTTAGCAGAAGGCTTTAATGGGAACAGAGGTTGTCTACAGCTCATGCTCCGGACACCAGCGATAAAACTGATTTAATTTGATTTCTTCAGCGACTGACTGGTCTTCGAACAGCGTGGAGCCATTGTAAGAACCCTCACTCGTGTATCAGTGAAATAAGAAGGATAAATGAAATCTCCCCCTCCGTTCATTGCTGTCTTATCTCAGAGCGCGTGTCTTCAAACGGATCGATTGGCAGGTAGGAATTGTCACAAATACAAACCAGATTTCAAAGATCTTTCTATGCTTCGTTCAAGACAGGCTGAGGATCCTTTGCTAACACCGAACCGGGAAGTTCCGGTAAGTCGTTCATACGAAATGTCTCATTCTTTATTTGTACTCGAGGAGGTAGAAGGGACAGGAGACTGGAGAGAATTACTTAAGGAGAAGCTTCATAATTTGTAGTACCAAATTTCACCGAATGTTATTAAACTAGGATTCTCTTGGTTAATGAAAATGAAATGAGATGGATATATATATATATATATATATATATACGTCACTTGGAAAATACGTAAAATGAATACAAAGTTTCTGTCGGAATTCCAGATGGAAATTTATCTCTCGGAAGATGTAGGTTTAGATGGCAGAACACTAATAAAATAATTTTTCAAGGGCTAGTATTGGAAGTTGAGTCATACTAAACACTTACGACAAAAAATTCATACTTATTGATTGTCAAGGTAGCTGGGTTAAAGGGTTAATCGCTGTAAAGTTGGCTCAACTGAATTTGTTATCACGACTGTAAACATGCTTAACAAATCAAGAACGATACGTCTAAAACAACTTTTCTTTATATTCCCTTACGAAGTTAGGCCATGTGAGTATGCCCTGCTTAAGATTTAGCTTTAAATTCGTCCGATAGGGGTGCCCAAATTGTCGTAATCCTGTTGGTTTGTAATTTATAATTTTTTTGTAAAACTTGTTTTCTCCACGAAACCAGTGAGTTATGTAAATCTGGGATTTTATATTCTAAACGTTCAGTTTTGAGTCCTAAAATATTTTGATATTAAACTGATTTTATGTCATAAAATACAGGTATGAAGTCAGTCGAATCGAATGTCGAATCACCCTGTATATCACATGTTTAATGTTCCACTGCGACGCTCCGAGTGAATTAACTTCCGCTTTCAGTCTTTCCCTGTTCATTACGTCTGTGTGGGTTCCAGCTTTCAGTAATCCCTCTTGCTTCGTGGCTTTTGAACTCTGCATTAGTATGCTGTTTGCTTGGTTATGGGTGTGATTGTCTTTCCTTTGTCCTGATCAAAACGCCCGCGATACTAAAGCTATGCTGTTATATATGGGTAACAGCACATGAACAGAGGCACAAGTTATTGATATCCTGATCCTTCTGCTACAAAATCTCTCAAAATAGCCATACAAGGGCCAAGAAGTGCAGAAATGACCGTAAACATTCATTCAAACAAAATTATTTGTTTTGTGTGTTATTCTTAAGGCTATAGTTTCATTTTAACTTTTTTATTATTATTATTAGTGTTCTGTCTGACGACAGGTCCATATAAACAGGATCCTTCCATCCTTTTCTCGGACTGGGACCTGTTCATATACGTTCTTGGCAGATGATCCAGAAGTGGTTTGCCATTGCCTTCTTCTGTGTGTGAATGGAGTAATTGTTGGGATGCCACGGAGAAACCGGGGAAGCTTCGGAGGAAAACTCCGTGTTGCCTAGACCACGGCCTTGCCCAACACTAGTTATAAATCTGAGCACCACCGGGAATTGAACCCGGGACCCCAGCATTACAAGGCTAGTGTTCTGATCGCTAGACCACCGTGGCGGCTCATTTTAACTACGATGGATTAATTCAACCCTTTATTTGAGCAGATTCTGAGTGTAATGAAATAAGTGTTTTGTAGATCAGGATGTTTTTACGTGACACAATGGAATATTTAGGTATTTTAGAACGGTGAGATAACCCTATTTTCATAACGGTCCCAATAAAATCCACACAGCGCGTTTTATTTCGATATTAAATTGTATTTCTCAAAAGTGAAACAAAAATTCATTAAAAATTGCTGTCTTTAAGTTTGTACCTTCTTAGAAAGATGTCGTTGTTAATGGGAGTTTTTATAATTAAAATTAATCTGGGAGAAAGTGGGATGTTAAAGCATGCACTGGAGTTATTGCCAGGCTTTTGAGTTTATGTGTTTCCGGTAATCTTGAAATTCGAATTCTATTGATACTAAACTGATCAGGATAAGATTCAAGGATGTGTAGGCTATGCGATCCAAAGAACGACTTAGTTGAACTCAGCCTTGAAGAAAGTGTTGTCCTTTACTGAGAGTGAAGGTTTAACAAGGCAATTTAGCTGCTGTGCAGTTACCATCCATTCGTAAATAATAGATTGAAAGTATGTAGCGGATTGCGCCATGCAATCGTCAGATGAAAAACAGATTTTCGCTTCTTTTGAATGCAGTTTAATGAAATTGAAACGTATGGGATTCTAGCCTTTAAATTTAATGATCATATTTCTATTTTGCCCCTTCCGATATTTGCAGTAGAGTATTATGAATTATAAAGTGAAGGAGTGTTGCTGTAAACATGGAACTAAAACATTTACGACTGAGAGTAAGTAATGGAGGGACAGAGACACACAAACTCAGTGGCTCACTGACTGAGCAAATGACTGATTGACTAGTTCAGTGGAGTGGATTTCTTCTTTGCACTAGTTTAACGTTGCAGGGTCATTATCAAGAGCTTGTTAGTTACAAAGTTTGTCAATCAGTTGTCTGCTTTTTTGTGGAAAAAGAAACTGCTTCAGTATTTGTCGCCCTCTCTTTTCATATGATCATTTGTCTCATTCGTCTTACGTCTGGCTGCGCGCCCTGGGGTGTGTCTTTAATTTGCTGTCCGCTGCTGTTTGATTCCCGTAACAAGGCTAATGCCCCCCCTCCCCTCCCCTCCCACGTATTTGCAGTTATAATCGGGTGCCCTTTAATGGAGTGACTGACCCCCGAGCCCCTGGTCAGTCTGACCTTTCAGTGTACTCGCTTCCGGCCGCGTTGTTTGACCTTTCACAGGATACATTGTGTTGCACGGACACACGTGTACGAACACGTGGCATGGAGGTAGTTACGAGTTGTGCCGAAATCGATTATCGGTCCGAAAACCGGATATCCTGTCTGAATTGCTTCCTCTATCTCCTCGACTACTTTATCATGTAACTCCGTAGTGCAGAGCTTTAGAATTTCTTAGCCGATCAAGAAATACTGTAGTATTATTTTCTGGATCAGAGATCGTATCTTATCCAGTAGCAGTCGCATCCACACGCTGTTTGTACCACATCCATTTACGAAAGGATATCCCTTGCGGTATCTTGGAGGGACATTTCTGGGTTCCCCATTGGTGCTAGAACTCCAGTAAATTTTTTTTTACTCTGAAAATAGGCCACGACCTCTTCCTTCCGCGTGCTTCTCAGTACATCGTAATCAGACACAGGATATACCATTTATGCAACAAGCTCATGTCTGTTTACTTGTATTATACACCTTACTCTAGGACTCTGTATCAAAATGTGTTTTATTTTCGAATTTGCTTTATAATCGCAACAATGAAACGTCTAAAGGCAGTCAATGCTGGCAGTTGAAAGTCACCAGGAGAGAATTTATTACTCTATTTTAAAACATAAGGAACACTTAACATAAAATGAGTTCAGTAAAGTATAATATAGTTATGTGTATGAAATATATATATAATAAATAATTTCAGGTTTTGGTGAAACGGGAATAATATTTATTAACAGAAGACTTGACGTTGTATATGTACGTTTTCAGTAAGGTCCATTATCATGCTAATATGAACATAATTGTGGCTCTTATGAAGGCGCTGTTAAAGCATTTCAATTATGTCCTGTGTTCTCGTGACACAGAAGAATGGCTGCAGACACTTTTGTGTGCGTTATATTCTGTCGTGGAAGAGACATCAAAATGAAACCCATGACCGCAATGGTCCGGGGGGGAGGGGCAAACGACCCGCATATATTCGTGAGAGAAATGTGTCAGGACGCTCCTACTGGCCAATTAACATGGAAGCATCAAAATTCAGAATACTCATCCAAATTACACAGCACAAAACAATAATTAACACAGAAATAAAAAAAAGCAAGACTCTCGAAACCATATTGTTTTTTTGTTTTCCTTTTTTCCTGCTGTCTCTGCTTTCTCGAATAATTACGTTTTCATTCCTAACACACCCATAATTTAATTGGAGTATACACAAAAACACATTTTACACTAAAGCACCCACTTGTATGGTCTACCTGTTGTTTGTTATGAAACGTAAAAAAATGGAAGTGGTTTAAACTGAGAATGAAGAACTAATGACAAAATGGATTAGGCTACATCTTGAAATGAACAATACGTTTGGAGCGAAACACAAGAAAATCAAATTAAATCATTTAACTGCTAAAGACTAAACTCCAGGCTATGTTTAGTTGATCATTACGTAAGACAATCGACTACAAAGTTCACTCTTCAGTCTTATTTAATATAACCTGGGTTCAGTGTCTTTATCAGAATCTTGTTCCGAAATTCCTTCAATTTTATGTCCTTCCATTTAAGATAATGAACAACTTTAAGCGGTGCTTTTATTATAATACGCTTTGCCCACCGATTTACAAATTAACTGTGTAACCCACAGTCCATCTTCGTCATTAGACTACTAAATATGTCTCCTGCGTCTCCACTTCAGACTACTCAGACTTGTGTATTTATTATCCCTAACGTGTATTTACAGTCTCTCATTCATCAATCATCTGGCAATTTTTTTTTTTTAAAAAAACGTGCATATTAATCCGTCTTCCATGCCAGAACCTGCCCCTCTGTTTTCAACAACAAACACAGCTCATGAAAGCTCATCATCGTATTTTCCAACAAATCCACGTAGGTTTCCAGGAAAATGTTGGTTTAATATTTAAACTATGGGCTCTGATTACAAATAGCAGAAGAAAGAGTTCTGTAATGAAGTATGCGTGTTTCCAAACATGTTACCCGCTAATTTGAATACAGTGAATTTATGTCCAATTTTTTCTGATATACGTTCAATGTTCTGTGCCCAATGCAGTGCAGATATCCCAGTGGACAGTATATATATATATTTTTTAAAATAAAAGTCATTGTACGAGAATAAAGGAAGCTAATGAAACCATAGAAATTGCGTCAGTCCGGAAACGACGGTGACATATCATAATAATATTGTAATTTATTTACAGTTTACTTAAAGACGCTGTCATCAGCTAGGATGATAGGATGACCAACAAGTAAAGAAGGGTTAAGTATGTCGAAGCAATTTGTAGGAGCCTAATTCAAGATACTATCCCGATATTTACTACAAAGGGACTGAGGAAAACCACAAAAATCTCAGGATAGTATGTGTTCAAGACCTTTCGAAAACGAAGCAATAGTTGACTTCTTAATGCTTGTTTAAGTGTTGTATAGTCAGGTGACATATGTTTCCAGGCTCGCCGTTCCAAATGTGAGCAGGTGTGTCGCTTCAGTATCACGGAAATTGCCGAACGCTATCCCGAAGTTTACAGTACGAAGGATGAGTAGTTATGGCGTTTACTGTGGTGTGTGTACGAGTGCGTTCTATACGTTTATTTTGTTGAAATCAATGATTCCTGAATATTGTAAAGTGTGTTACGTGTTGCTATTATAATCGACGAAACTATAGAAACTTAAGTGCGTATGAATTAAAGAGTTCTGTAGTACAAATGATGTAGAAAATTGTGCCATTATGACTCAAGCAAGACGTTGGGACGAAGAAAGTTGTTCTGCTTTTACAGGTGGGTCGTAGAACGTAGTAAAGAAATATGTTGTATGTTGAAATATCTAATTCTCGTAGTTTTGAATATAAAGGTGTGATAAAGTTATGATATTATGCAACCGCAAGTAGCCTGACTGCCAGTCCATTGTGCCTGAACACAGACCAAACCCCTCCACGTGTCTGGTCACGTGACGCTTTTATTCATATCCAATATGGCCTTTCGCGTATCGCAAATTGAACTATGCAAAAGCAACCCAAGCTAATGCACAGTCTAACGATATTTATTATAATGGACATATACGTTGATACTGGAGTTAATTACTCTTTTTAGGAGCCCTGGTTTTGTACTACCTAAAAACCCGAGATAATTAAATCATCATCTAAATTGACACAACTCACGTTCTCTCGAAAAGTGCATGGTCGTGGGAACAAGAATACACTCATGGCAGGGTGTAACTAAATATTAATACGCTATATTTCGCGGACCACACATTAGGATAGAAATGCGGGATTATTTGAACTGAAATCCAGGACGTGTACAAAAGTGCAAAACTCACGTCCCCATATAATAAGTCTGGTATAGTAAACAATAAATAGTTTTATTATAATTAATACATGGACATTTATGCTAGCTGCATTGAAATTATTAGTTGGTCATATTTTTCTCACCCTTGTTCTGTAATGTATGTGTCACACTTCGAGTTCTCTAAAACTTTGCTCGTACTTTCTCATAACTTCAAACGCTAACGAAGGGAAAGCATTCGAATCAGACTAATAGCAAAATCTTAAAACTTATCGCTCTGGAAAGAGAACGAATAATATAACACGTTTCTTTTAGAAACGACAAAGTACATTTTAGAATAATAAATGTGTTCAGAACTTGCTTCGCAACTGGATTTGGTGCTGAAATTGCTACCAACATTATGACACATGCCAAAAAACCCTGCTCTAACACACGCCAGCCACTTTTACGTTCAGCGTGGATTTGCTTATGTCCACCCATTTCTTGACAGGCCGGAACAAAGCAATTCTTTCTGAAGCATAATTTCTCAAAGTGGGAGAGGGACAGAGAACAAAAGAGAAGTTGGCGGGAGAGAGAGGGAATACGTGAGGAGAAAACTGCAGAATGCCAAGATTCTTGGGCAGGAGACAAGTGTGGTAATTTGGCAAAAACTCAGAATTCCTTCTGTTCCGACATTTTACAGCTAATTCTTGAACAGCGTAAGCCAAAATGAAAAAAAAAAAAATCTGTTGGCCCGGTGATATATATATGAGGGGAGGGGGGTGTCTAGCTGTTATGCATTTCAGCTGCATTTTACACTCATTAAACAGGTAAAATTATTGTTTCATATATTTGATCTAATCTTTTTTTTGTTTTTAGATAGTAAATGAGATGTTAAGCGATTATGGTGGCATGTATTCCTAAAAATATAATCTGATATTTTTTTCGTGATCTTCTGTTACGTAGATACATTATAATAGATTTTTGCATGTCGCTTATTTTGGTAGCTGGTAGCATAACCAAGGTTCGAACTAGACACATCCCAATAAAATGTAGAGCTATACCGTTGCCCCTATGAGGTCTATAAGATTGTCAACAAAGAATATATACAACTATATTTACAGTCAGAAGGTCTCGTGCTCATCGCTTTTTCGGACAGGATATCGTGGGAGTGAAAATCCTTTTGCGATTTCCCTTAGGATCGCCACACGGAAGATGAGAGGAAAGTTACCACCTTTTGGTCTCTTCGTAGCCTTTACACTTGGATTTCCAGAGGAGAGATTTTGAGAACCCTTTATTTTTATGTTGGCTTCCGAAAAGGAAATCAACATACTGTAGGCCTGTGGGATTTCGAAAACTACAAGTTGAGAAGTCGTTGTGAAACCGGAAGACCAACATTAACATTTTTACAGCCGTGAGAACCTAAAACCTCATTAAATAATCTGAGTTTGTACTCAGAACCGAATAAATAACCCTCTGGTCGAAGTGCTGAGTTGTTGAAGCAGGTGGCAGACATGTTTACCATCTCCTTTTAAGGGGATAAAGCAAGCGTGGTTTCCACATGGTTGTATATTTATTTCTCTACGTTTCTGCTATGTCGGTCCGTCTGTCCGTCGTTTTCTTCCGCGCCGTTGCACTTCAAGTACGTCAGAGTGCCACGCGGTAATTTCTCATCGCTTGTGATTTTTCGGACTACTCTCCATTGCCCAGACTGTGACATGTGCTGGAGAGCCAGAGGCTGGCAGTCCATTAATCGCTTGGTTAATGAGCCCAGTTCACACACACTGCCTAATCACAAATTCCCTACTAAACACGTAGCATAAAACTTTTATGATGTGCTCATATGTTACTTCATTTGTAGATGTTATATACCATATATTTAATGGAAATTAGGTGTGTGGACAGAAGTAGGTGCTTTAAGTTGACCTCTGTATCACGTTATCCTGGACGGCACTTCGACGATGTGAATATATCTTCATCGCATTCTTTTTAATCTCCGAATCCGGCTACCGGAAGGTGATTGAACAAGAGCTTTGAAGTTTTCAGGACAGAGTACAGTTTTTTAAATTTAAAATATTGGAATTATTAGACAGACTCCTATGCTGAATAATAACGTAACTTACTCGAATGTCGGATTCAGTGTAACAGTGGACGAGGATGAATTTTTCCCGGTGTGAGGTTGATGTTGAATTGGAAGTAGATTCTCCGCGGCTAATAGCCGGGATGCAGTTTATCTTAGCATCATCGGAGAAGGTTTCCGGTGCCTAAAACCGCACTCAGACTGTAAGACTTGTAATAGTTGTCTACGTAGCTTCTCGTTGGTAGATGTGAATAACGTAGTTAATTAGTGTTGATTGCAAGTCGCCCAGAGTGGCATGAAGCTAATCAGCTGATGTCACGTGACTGCCGAGGTACTGTAGCATAATGATCAGCCAGCCTCGTTACTATAGCAACATAAGTCTGTCACTTCATCATCAGCAAAGTGGCAAAACGTATTACTACAGGCTTTCGAATATGTTTTCTCCTGTATTGATTCGAGATGTCTGGGAACTTTCGAAGTTTAAATCGGTCCGCGAGGTTTTAAAAATATTGTAAAATAAATTTAAAAGTAGGGTGAACCGTGTTTGTTTTTAATTTTTTGTATATTTTGTATCCAAACGTCATAAAATAAGAATCTGGTGGTTTAGGTCGAGGGCGTTGGTTTTTAATGTCAGCGACATCGGCTTGCAGATTATTCGGATACGCTTGAAATTTTTGAAAATAATTTTCGTAACTTTATCTTCCGACAAATAAATAACTTATATTTTTGTGATAAATAAAATAAATTTATGTTTTTTAGGAGCCCATTTTGTGCAGAGAAAATAACGTGAGTTAAACGCCTGTAAATTTCTAGCAGACATGTGCGATATATCAGATGACAGCCATCTCCATTTGTTTCTACCTAGAACTCAACACGGCGTTTCAACCCAGAAAATCAAAATCGATATTTTTACCTGTTTGAGAACCGCAAATGTCACAAACGTCAGGAGCTGACAGATTTGTTATTGGAATCATACTAATACACTATGCACAGGGTTAAATTGTTCACCGTGCTTTGTTCTGAAACTTCGTTACAAGAAATGTCTATGCAACGTTATGAGACAGTGAGTGTCGCGTTGTTAATACATCGGCAAGATCGAATTGTGTAGCAAGTTCATTCTGTGTCACGTTTTATTGGAGTTTATTGCCCAGGGACTGGGCAGTGAGGGCAATAAACATGAATCCTCGGTGATCTGGAAACTCCATGAGACTTCAAATCGATGCTAGCACGGTTTTATACAGTGTGTTCCGATTATAAATCTCGAGTTTCAGTCCAAGTGTACTGAAGTTATAATTTTTTTTATTCGTTTTTCCGAAGATGTCAGATTCAGATACTGACTCGGACGTCATCAAACATGGCTGAGGTTTTACGTTCATCTCCTCAGTTTCTTTACGCGAGTAGAATAACAGTTGTTTCTCATATTCGAAAGAACTGTGATAACGTCTTTATTACAATACATTATTTGTTACAGGATGAAAAGTTTACAGAGCTAAGATTTCTAGACCCCTAAGAATAGATTTTATCTTTTCAGTTATGTTCTTAGCTCATCTGTAGTTCGTGATACAGGTCAGTTTGTCATTATTTGCGTATGTGAGTTGATATTGAAATGTATTTTAGAGAAATAGCGCATGTGGTTTGAAGACCAACTGTTTCATGACAGGGTTCATTGACTGGGGTTTTGTAAATACTGCTAGTGACATTTTGGTTTCATGAAAGTATGAAATCTTTTGACCGACTGAGCAACTATCAACTTCTGAAGTTGGTTGAAAGATTTTATGTGATTTTGTGAATGTACTATTCGTCTGTCTGTGTGTCTCACTGACTATATGGCGCCCCGAACAACGGTTCTTTGATTTATTATAATTCAATTCATGGCGCCTGGGGCACTTAATAAACAAATTCATCGATATTTTTATATTTGAATCGAAACTAAAATGTAAAATAGCGAGGCAAACAAATTCAGTATTCTGTTGCCTGAATTGGTGTTTCGTTTGGAAAACTGACACACACGTATTATATTTTACGACCGCGGGTGCTGAATTTTAAATTACATAATTCAGAAATATGTAATTAGTACGTTTGGATGATTTAAATTTGATATTATTATTATTAGTTCGTTGTGGATATACGTGTTTTTGCTAGCGACTGTTTTTTCTAGCAAATTATTTTATTTCTTAGAATATTTATCCTAAGAAATAAAATATTAACCCTCAGAAAGGAAGCCAGTCTTGACGTTTTATGGACAGTTTAAGGCATCTCCTAACTGTCGAAAATAAATATTCATCTCTTTAATAAAGTAAATTATGCCCTAACGTTAAAATACTAATAGAAGTAATCCTTGCCAAAAAAAAAAAAAAAAAAACCCATCTAGAAAAAGAGTTTAAAATTCTGTGTGGTTATATAACATTCGAAGCTCTTAGCATGATTGTTATAGATCGTCCCCTAATGAAACATTGGAAATTACCTCCATTTTCACACTGCTGACATCCTCTGAGAAGAATTTATTGCGTCCTGTGTTTGTGTTTGTCACTTGATGCATGACATAAACACGTCATCTGAAAGCTTAGCGTGTCCACCTGTCATTACAGTCCTCTGTGCTTTCTATGCCCCGTATCCTGCTTCAAATAATTCCTTCCAATCACTGTCAATCTCTTGTACTCGCGAAGCGCATTTATTTTAACCAAGCGAGCGAATTCAGGTATATTAATGCTAATTAGTTTGGATTTTCAGTCGTATTTATTTTTCACAGCCCAAAAACAAATTACTGGAAGGTTAGTTGACTGACACGCCTCAAAGAGAACTCAACAGTAAAGATTCAGACCGGAAATGTGAAGGTTGATTCAGACGTATGTCCTCGGTCTGTTACAAATATTCTGCACTCATATTAATGTTTTTCTGAAGTTCATATCTTTTTGATTCTTATTAATTCTACTATATAAATAAGCGCTGTGGTTTATTTGTCGATTATTTAATGAAGCTGTTAGTAGCTCAGATTATAATAACGTCAAATTATGGAATGTTTATTAGTGTGAAAGGACGAGGAAGGAACGGACGTGACAAATTTAAAACACTTTTTGGTATTTTCTGAGAAAGCTCACGTCAGTCAGTTTAGCTTGTCTTGGGTCTGAGATTCGAACCGTGGACCTCCCGAATACGAAGCAGAAATGAGTGACTTTCGGTATTAAGCAGTATAATTAGTACAAAAGCGAAATAAATCAAGTAATTTATGTATGTGTAAACTTGTGTCTTAAGCATATTTTATTAATGTTATCAGATAAGGTGTTTACTTTCGTACAAGGTTTTGTTTTATGCGCATTAGTTCTAAGCAGTATTTAGCTTACGTTTTCGAAAATAATTATGCTTACAACTATTATCCTGTATTGAGTGTCTATGTCTGTAATAGTTCAGTTTAATTTTCTTATTTCAATAATTAGGAACAATTATTATAGACAGATAAAAGGTTCATGATGTAAATAAATGATACATCCATTATAATGAACTTGAGCTATTATCTTCATGTAGACTTTTCTGAGCACTGAAAATTAATATCCACTTATAAGAAAATGTAATTAGCAATCAAAACTTTAGGCTTACATCCCCGATTCTTCTGCATTCTTATAATAGGCCTAATAAGTGTGAAAGTTTTAAAGTGATAGATGGCATTTACTACGTAAATAAATTGAGAAGCAAATCTGATTTTGTCGTGATAGGGGTGTTACGACTGTTTTAAAATTATTGTAAATTTTTATGTTTTTCTATAGAGCGTCAACGATTTTCACTAATTGTTTCACTGTAGTGCATGATTATGTGATGTGATGATTTGCGTTAAGTATCGTTTTGCATAGCCACATTTGTGTTGATTGCATACAGGTCAGATTTTCTAAATGACTCGTACAAAGAGTAATTACATAAAGTGTTAGAGATATTCTATTTCACTAAATGCAATATTGTTGCACACCGTTGGCATAATAAAGTCAAAGCATTCTGCGAAGCCTAACGGGTCGTTCTGAAATAATTACTGTTCCGTCCCTGTGAAATTAGAAGTGTTAACACGTCGATTTATGTATTCGATTACTTGTGGGTGTGATGGAGTGTTGTGTTGAGTAATTGACTCGTAACACATTAGTAATACGTTAAACGTTGCAGCGTAATCGTAATTTATCACATATGAAGGGTTTAAGTTGAAAAAAGTTTGTTTGCTTTAACACTTTGAAAGACGAAGCCCATCAAATTAATATTTAAAAGATTCGAAACAATAGCGGTTTATTCTGGAAATAATATGGCGTCTTTTAAGGAGTGTCCAAATTGTTTGGAATTATGTAACTCGGTTATTTCAGAAAATACGGAAAAATATAAAGACGTGACATGTGATCGCATTCATCACGACATGTTAAACGGAGTAAGGGATAAGTAAAAATGACTTTAATTACCTTTTGTTTAACAACAAACTTGAAAACATATTTACATGTTGCATAGGCGTATTAGCCTGATGTTTAAATGTGATCAACGACGTTCTGTTCCTTTACAGTAGTAAGTTCGGCTTAAATTTGTAAAAGTCTATAATAATTTCGAAATTTATAAGGTAGTACCGATTTAGATATTTAAGAGTAGGCTGAGTCTCTTCATTAGTCGTTCGCTTTTCAATCTTTGGGGGGGGGGGGGGATCAAAATTGACCAAGAATTTTATTTTTCATTTCATGCTTTCTACACATGGGATTGTATGAATATGGCATGCGTTAAAATTCAAATGTTTAACTGAAGATGAAATTATCTTCCTTTACTAAAGCTGATTAGGTTGTATAGTTTGACTTTATAAAAGCAAAGCCAGATTCCTAAAAGTTAAGTTGTTTTAATATATTAACGAGAGGAAATGCCTACTAATATAGTGCATCAACCTTCAAGTTATGACGTCACAGAACGGAAAACAATAATCGATACACCCTGTACAGCCTTCTATAGTTCAGATCTTCAATTAAAGGCAGAAGAATCATCGGATAATCTGTCGTTACATCTCAGACAATTTCTCTTTCTCGAAGTTCACATACCCATTATTCAGAGAACGAATGACGCGGATAAGGACATAAGCGTGTCCTCGTTACCCGTTCGAATCCCGAAACGACAAAGTGCGCCTCATTGTCATGCTGTTGGCTTCCAGTGCTCCAATCAGCGATGGGTTTCCGATTTATTCAAATGAGTTCAGTTTGGCTGAGAAACGTGGGGGTGGAGGTGGGGGGGTGAAACGAGCCATATGATGTTTGAAACGCGATTGAACATTGGTGGAATCGTGTAAGAATGGCGGCTCAACAAGAATATTCGTTCTTTCTTCTCTCTTCAGTCTAGGGTTTATCGCTGACTCTGTCGACCTGTAGTCTTTATTCTTTTCCAATCACGCCGTCCCTTGCCTTTGCCTAAGATGACTACGTATTATCTTATTTCGCGTGAAGATCCGATTTCCTTTTTTTGGTATGCATATTGCGTTCAGATAAACGCATTGCCGTTTCCCCAGTTCCACACGGTTATGGTTTAACTTTCATTTATTTGTGTAGAATAATATCGTTCGAGTATATTGCACAGCTTAAGAGTTTTCGGATAATCCTCGTTGAATGCTGAAATTAATGTTCAGTGTATACATTCACCCTGAAAATGGCAACTAGAATGTTTGAAGAAACGTTGGGTAATGTCAGCAAAGAACAATAATAAACTCCTACCAAGTGGTAGCGATTTAGATTTTGAAGGTTTTCAGTTCGAATATCGAGCAAATAACCTACGTTTTCCGTGGTTTACGTCAGTCTCGCCAGGCAAATGCCGTCATAGCATATTTAAACAGCCCTCAGCTTCAAGCATCACTCAGTAAACAGCCATGTTTGGTGTATGAAATATGATTCATTTTCATGAACTGTAAACCTTGGTTTCCTGTTTTATCCATTCTCATATGTAAATAATACGTAAAAAAAACAGCCCAGATTTTATTGAATCACCGTAATAAACCTCCAGAAAATAAAGAAAAAGTCTAAATGTAAGCCCAGTTTGCAACACAGGGGATATTAAAATATCTTATTTGCCGTTTTTACTTAACTCATCACGCTTTATGCTTATTAATTGAATTTTGAAAAATTATATTAAAAATAGATGATTTATAAACTGTACCAGTCGCGAAGAATTCCGAAATTTTACACCGACACTCCTTGGTTAGGCGGGATGTATATCGGTAATTTAATGCAGGCATTCATATTAAATGCTTTTGGTTTTATATTCCTCTGTCGATAACTAACTGGGGAGGGGGGGAGGCCGGTGTCACAGGGCTGTTGTGACTATGCTAATTTGTGCTTTGCGTGACTACGAGTAATAAATTCATGCACGGATTCAGGCCGGTGATTGCTCATGTTTTGTGGAGCGAATATATTCAAGATGCATTATCTCTAAGCGCAGCTAAACAGACAGACGGCCCAAGGTGTGTCCTCGGAAGTAAACAGGTTCATTTTCGTCCGATATAGTTTGTACCAGTACGAAGTTGGGTCTTTTCGCTATCAGCGGCATTGAACTAAATTAATTTATTCAATAACTCTCACCAAGGATACAGTGAACTGTCCAGCAGTGACCTAGTTCATTAAATCACTGAATTACTAACAATTTATTTCACACTGCGTGGTAAGTGAAATAACCTGTGAAAATATTCCCTTCTTGTTCATTATTGTCGGAACAAAAGCAAGCTTTCATCTAGACCAATTATGAGAAAACTGAACCTATTATACCCCCATAGCCTTCATCCTCATATATAAATTTTAATTTTATCCTCTCATACAGTCCTAGGTTTTCCACGTGACTCAGTTCCACGGGTCGTATAAATTTCAGCGTAAGTCACTGTTTTAGAATTAATTCTGAATTGAGACGGATTGGAGCTACAGAACAAAAATAACTTCGTTAACAGAATGTACGATATGTCCAGGGCTACAGAAGATCTCTGTTATTTGATAAAATGCGGGAAGGGGAAAGTTGTGTTTTCTGGTTCAAACTACTGGAATACTTTTACTTAGCGACTGCCTGAGAGGGAGAAGACAGTGAAGCCAGGGGTGCTA
>NW_019059922.1:36479-53046 GCF_000696155.1 Zootermopsis nevadensis
ATTCCTCTTCTGCTGCCATTTCAACGTCGCTTAAATTTTACTGTTGATAATGTAAAGAGTACATCAGCTTAACGGCTCGTCCTAGATATGAAATTCCAGCGCTTGAGATTCGAAACACATTTTATATAACAGTTTTTCTCTGTTTTTCCACATTTTCCCAAGTAACCCCGTTTTCCTCGAAGGCTCTGGGCTTAAGGGGCTTCCGTATATCTGTTCCCCATCCTCATATTACACCTAAACATTCTTTAACACTTTGTATTCAAATACTTTCGATATATCGATATATATTATCCAGTCGCTATTTTATTAGAGATTTACTACTGGTTTATTCACATATTAAGGCTCAGTTTCTGTCTTTTTTACGGTACTACAAGTGAAGAGGTGATTTTAAGAATGAACATTCGCGTGTTCACTCCCCTACGCTTTGAGGCCGGCTCCTGGACCTAAAAGAATCCCTTCAAATCTTATTATATCCCTAAAGATTTTGTAGCGTACAGGGCTAGATTCGAGACAGTGCTGAAAGTACGTGTTGTAGGCAGAGCCAGTGACAGCTCAACCATAAGGTGGGATCAGAATCCCCTAGCTCTTCCTATAAGTTATGTTACATCCAGTCGCATTGCTCCAGAGAACCGCGAAGAGAGAAATTATTAAAGCTATTTGAACCGCTGTAGTGTGCGTGGTAACGCCAAAAGTTAAGACCGATACAAGTTTAGCGGAATTTCACTGCCGAATGATGTTTCTGTTACTGTATACCGCCAAAAAAAGCCACACACGAGCGTGTGTGCAAGGCAAAGTTGCGAGCACCATGTGTGGAAGGACTGGATATTTAATTCCATAAGATCTTGGCCCTAATACTATTTACGTTGGTTGGGTCTCGCAGCCGGTATAGACATAATGGTGGGGAAGATAAAACTTTTGCCTGCTCCCGGGAATCGAACCCAGGTCGTCTAGCTTGTATTAATCACTGAATTTCATGATCGAGTTGTTGGCACTACTGCTGTGGTCTCCCACGGCGGTGAAGATGTTGATGTTGGTCTTCTGAATTGTGACGCAGTGTGGACTTGCAGATAGATACCAACGTTACGGAGAAGTATACTGTCTTCGGTCCTGAAGATGGAGGCAGTATGTAACATTGGTATCTACCTGCGTTTTACACCGGAGGACCCACATCAACACTCCTTCATATTTAGCAGGTCCCAGGTTTGATCCTAGATCCGGAGATCGGATAAACTGACAGAAGTTCATCGTTGCATTCTCAGTTCCTGCAGCCAAATTCTGGTCACTGTCATGAAAATAAGCCAAGACCTTATCGTATCATTTGCGGGCATACGACCGTTTCATGCCACGTAACTTATACCAATGAAGAAACCAGTTTTAAGTGAGTTAACCCTTTGAATCCGAAGCTCGTTTAAATAATATATAAGAACTGGGTCCGTACCGAAAAGAAAACACATCTCTTCACCATTACAAGGATCAAATGGTTGACGCTGTTTACTGAAATAATTGCTGTTTATCCTGAGTAATATACGAAATCCATAAAAAAATTCTGTATGCAATCTGCGTAATTATTGATTGTTAAATCGTACGGTACATAAAGTTACCACTGGAATTTAAATTGTTAAGATACATAGTCCAGGGGTAGAATTATACTCACTTTACCATAAGAACATGCGAAACATTTTGTTATAGTATCATATGTTTAAATAGTTATGAATACCCCTCCTGTATAGTATAATTCTCTCCAGAAACTTGCTGTGAGTTTGGCTAAATTATATCTTGTGTCACAAGCCGACAGCTTTAAACAAATGTGTCTGATTCTCTTGATATTACTCGTTGCGTCAGCCTGTAGCTGCTAGCTTCACTTGTATCTGAATTATTAATACACCTTCCAGACGACATGAAACTCGATTTTATTGCGTCGTCAATATTTCATCGTAATCACACGTATAAGCTACCTGAAACCTGCATGAATGCTTTGTATGCTAAATGTGTTCACTCTGACGGAGTCCTCTCTTAATGCTTAATTGATTATCCGAAAGCCTAATATGGTAGTTGTTTTTTTACTAGCGTATTCTGAATACCAAAAACGTGTAGATACTACAATTAACATGAATTACCCAAAATGTGTAAGCACTTATTTACGTGGTAATTAATGATTTATTCTTGGGGCAACAAATAGCAATGTGTTAACGCATACAGGTCTGCATTAGGTGTGTCGGTTTGGCTGAAGCGAGTAGGTTTTACTTGTTACCGGAAACAGTTTCCAGTAACTAAAATGCCGTTTAATATAATAAAAATTAAGGCTGTAATGTCCAATAATTGTGTCCTTGTATCTAAAAGTGAGTTCGGCCAATTTCGGTCCGAACCCGACAAGGGTTAGTGTTGGGGGGGTTGGGTACAACACTACCGCTTATTCCAGAAGGACAGGCGGCAGCCATACAAAATTAACACGCACGGTAACACCGCTGTTCCGTACATGTACCATCCGTTCAGGTAATCTTTCCTTCGTTGTTTATTTTCTGTTTTTGTGTCCTACAGTTGTACTGGAAGTGACTAATTATTAATGCTTCTGCTACGAAATGAGGCAGTATGGCAGAGTCTGTGTAGTCCTCTCCGTAATCCTCCCCCGTTTTTGCATATGGGAGTGGATGGTAGAGTGAGAGAGAGAGAGAGAGGTTTATCTCCCTGTGGCCCGCTGCCCTGTTTTAATTGGGTTTGATTTATTACCGCAGAACAGAGCTGAGCTGAACTGAACTGCACCTGATACGTAAAATGACGTGACAAAATGTGTGATACAAACTGTGGCTCGGGATATTCGCCGTTGTCTGACGTCTGAATTATCATATTTTTTTTCTCACAAATGTAATAAGAACTTTCATCTTGGTTTTGTCGCAGTCCTCACAGACCGGTTTGATTCAGAATATTTTCTTCGTCTTCGCCCCGGCAATCTTTGGGCTAACGGCCCAAAGAGAGGCTAAATTGTATGATTTGAGGTTTTCACAGCGGAGAGTATGAAGATTTCTGAGGACGGAGGCAGTATGACCTCTGAAACGTTGGTAAACATCGACCAGACTACACAGCGCAACCACCCAGAAGACAGAAATCTTCATACTCATCGCCCTGATGATGGAGGCAGTATGACCTCCGAAACGTTGGTAAACATCGACCAGACTACACAGCGCAACCACCCAGAAGACAGAAATCTTCATACTCATCGCCCTGATGATGGAGGCAGTATGACCTCCGAAACGTTGGTAAACATCGACCAGACTACACAGCGCAACCACCCAGAAGACAGAAATCTTCATACTCATCGCCCTGATGATGGAGGCAGTATGACCTCCGAAACGTTGGTAAACATCGACCAGACTACACAGCGCAACCACCCAGAAGACAGAAATCTTCATACTCATCGCCCTGATGATGGAGGCAGTATGACCTCCGAAACGTTGGTAAACATCGACCAGACTACACAGCGCAACCACCCAGAAGACAGAAATCTTCATACTCATCGCCCTGATGATGGAGGCAGTATGACCTCCGAAACGTTGGTAAACATCGACCAGACTACACAGCGCAACCACCCAGAAGACAGAAATCTTCATACTCATCGCCCTGATGATGGAGGCAGTATGACCTCCGAAACGTTGGTAAACATCGACCAGACTACACAGCGCAACAACCCAAGCTTTGTTGTGGGGGTATTTTGAAATCCATTTTAACCGAGTTCGTGGTCAGTTTTATTAGAACAGATTTCTCACAAGTATTTACATATAACTTGAAAGGAATTTCAGTACTGAAGCAATAACAATTCGTAAAACATGAGAGAGAACTCGATGCTGGTTAACATTAAAATTTTCTCTCTCCCCCTTTTTTTAAGGATGACATAACAATGCTGGGAGACCTGGAAACCACGTTACAAACATTACTCTTAAAAAGTACACATATTTCACTCGGATTAATATTTCAGAAGCCTATAGACATTAATATTTATATACTATTCAAACAAGATAATTTACCATTGAAAGAATTCGTCTGTTTTGTAAATAGCCTCTACAGAAAGTGAGGTCTCTAAGATGGCTGTCTTCTGGGCTGTAGTGTAGATGTTGACCGACGTTTAAGAGATCCTTGCTGCATCCATCAACAGGGCGATGAATTATAATCTACGAGACTACCTCAAATCTTAAGTATGTCATTGTGTAGTTGGAGTTTTTAGGCAGGGTGCAGTGCGCTGCTGCAAATGGTTAGTTGAAAACGAATGTACTCTGTCTGCTCCTTTATGTTGGAGGGCAGCAGAAGAGGGAATTTCCCAGAAAAACGTTTGCCGATGGCCTGACACAGCTGGACGGAGACCTACTTCGTGATATTGGAATTCTCAGTCGCCTTTTTTTCGTTTCCTTCTGTTTCTCATATCTCATAACAGACTTGTTTCTTTTCTATCATCATAAAATTTAAAATATTGATGGAAAAACCGCATCAAAATCTCCACGGAAATATACGTTTTGGAATTTTTTTTCTGAACGAGTCTTTGACTATTTTTATGACGTATGGCTTTGGGTGTATGTGTTTATACACTGGTAGTGACTCACGGTTGTAGAGCCAACAGTTTAGTTTGTGAATTGGTTACGACTAATTTTTATTTACAAGTTTATGAACTCTTTAAATATCAGTGTGCCCCCCCCCCCCCATTACTTCAGCACTCATTAGCTCTTCATGTTTATATGACTTTCGTAATTCTTACTGAAAACAGGGATAATTTTCTTGTAATGGTAAAATGTGTTTTATTTGCGGTATGGACTGGAATCTTAAATATTATTTAGATGAGCTTAGGTTTTAAAGGCTAATAAGAAGTGAAATACTAAACATAAGCTGTTTTAAAATTTGGTTTTGTGTCCAGTGAATTTGTAATAACTGAATTGTTTA
The DNA here is from genome assembly GCF_000696155.1 of Zootermopsis nevadensis. The sequence goes on from NW_019059922.1 coordinate 41,403, forward strand.
GGAAACTTTTGTGAGTTTATTGACGTTTTTATCAAATGCAGTTTCATTAATATCGAGTCTATACATAAATGTGTCGACATATCGCTGTATATTTTCTCTTTTGTGTACGTGGACCCTGAATAATTAACGAGCAAGTAAAATTCTTGTTGTGGAACTTTTGCCTGACGTACTGCATTGAGTGGGCTATCAGCAGCGGTCGTGCTTCTGGTTTTGTTTTCGTGTTTGTTTCAACCGTGTGTGTGTGTGTGTGTGCGTGAGACTGTATTTTTTCATGATGTATCACAGTTGCTATCTCAACCGTGCTTTCGATATGTCGTGTACAAATGTACAATCAAGTTGGAAATTAACGTATTTCTTCCAAAATTTTGAGAGAAAAAAACAGTAAATATTGAAACGGTTCCATAAAACGTAATTAATAGTGCAGATGGACAAGAAATACGATAACTGTGATTATTCTGAACATTAAGGTTTATCGCCGTGTTCACAAACCTCGGTCTTTGTATCTTGTACTGAGAAAATTTGACCCATACAAACTGTCGATTGTGTCATTCTGATATTTATGTCTTGTAGCGTTGTATATATGGTTACCGAAGTTACGAAGGAATGTATCGTCTCCATCTTCAGGGTTTTACCTGAAGACCACCATCGATAATTTTACTGCAATGCCAACCACAGATCTCTGACTTCGACAATACTTTTCTACGTTCTCAAAAAGGGTGTAGTAATACAAAAGTTGTTGCAGAACTTGAAGTAGCTATCAAGGTCTCAGGAAGATTTATACCTGATATTAAAGAAAATATTCGACTCAGTGGAGATCCATAGAAATTCAGTGAAATGTAGTATCCTGATTTTACGTAGTGCGATGCATATTGGACCGGTTAACTCTGCGACATTGCATTTCCTTCCACAGGAAATTATCGTGAATTCCAGTGAAGTGTACAAAACTAACCGACCAACTATTTTAACGCTCTTAGAGTACGCGTAAAGTCTTTATACATTTTCTTTGTTAAAACTACCGCAGGATGCATGAAGAATATTAATTTGAGCATTATTTTAAACACAGCCTCCGCAGTTTCAGTACCAGACTTCTTTATTATCTGCGAGCAATTAAGGAATGGATGAGTCAATTCCCATAGGGCGAAGAGGGGTGATCTTGAGGGGTGGGTTGAAACAGGATAGATGCATTACACTGATTCTGCGTAACGGTTCATAGAAAGGGGATGATGTAGTAATCATTTCTTAGGATTCCCTTCTCTCCCATTGTTTGTAACTCTTCCTCGTTCAGGGTAACAGGTGCCTTGAACAGAGATCAACACAAATTGTCTTCCTCGTAGTTTCAAATGCGTTTGCTACGATGGATTGAATGGGAAATGGGCTTATATCCAACATTATCAGTAACTGTGTTAATATTTTGGCTTAAACGTACACTACATGCCATGTTGGACTTAGGTTTGAAACTTTCGCGAATTTCTTAATTGTGGAAAATATATTTAAGTTTTTTTTAATAATAATAATAATAATAATATATTTGGTTTAGAACTATATACAGAGATCTGTGGCCGCCTAACACCAGGTTTTCACTGCCACAGTCCTTACATACGTAGCACTATTAACACTACTGCTTACTACAACTATTCACTAATGCTACTCTACATGACTATTCCTTAATCCCTAATACTATTTACATAACTCTTTCTTATTGTTCTCGTGCCTTCTACCCCAGTGGCAGTTCTAAATTCCTAATTTTGACCTGTATTTTACATCTTACTTTGTACAGAAATTCGCCCCACATAAAGGGCATATTTTTCCATATTTTATAAAGTTACGAATCGATGTATCGTCTCTTTGTTTCCTGAAGCCTGTTACTAAATCATGGGCGCGTCTTGAAATCGACGGCGTCTTAAATCAAGGACGCGCGGTATTATGCAAGAATTAACTTCCTGCCTCAAAGGAAGTAACAAGGCGTGCGTCTGCTACAATACGAATTCGTTAGTACAGTTTAGGGAGATGCCAACTGTTTATTTTTTGAATCATTCATAACCAATAAATACAGTCCATGGGCACATCGACGATTTATTGAATTTTCCAGCAGGTGGTGCACGCAGGCTGACATTGAGCTGTAAAACAATTATTTCAGTTACGAGTGCGAGTAGGACGCCGATATTCGTGATGTGTTTACATCGTCAGTTACGATGTTTTAAGCTAAGCTATGTCTGCAGTTTGAAGATGCTTAGGCACGGGTCCGATTTGATTGGTAAAACAGATGAACGCTGTGATTCTGAGCCGACGCAAATTAGCATTAATCCCATGTCTCTGTGGTAATTATGTCTACCGTCTGTTTCAACGTTAGTAATTCAGTGCTTTGCCCTCTATGTATATTTGGAGATTTATTTTGTTCTTGGAATTAACAGCGATTATTTAACGAGTGTTAACTGCTAACAGAAATTCCATTTCTTTGAGATGCGAATCCGGTTTTAAAATACAGATTGGGTCACAGTTAAGTCACAATTTAAGTACTTTAAAATGCTAAAATGAACAACGCTGCAGATATGATACGACGAAGCGCATCGCAAAGATGGCTGTCTTCTGGGTTGTTGCGCCGTGTAATTTACAGACGTTTCGGAGATATCTTCAAACTCACTGCCGTGAAAACCTCGAATCCGACGAAGCACATCACATTGGAACAAACTTAAGTTTTTGTATGTGCGCTCACTAGGGTTGCCGCGAGTTAATTTCAGGGCTCCTCAACATAATGTAGGTTCATTTCTCTAGCCACAGCCTCTCCTTTAGGCAGATGAAATAAAAAGTGTTCGAAACGTCGTTTCTTTCTGTTGTTTAGTCTTCCTCGTGTTTTCTAGCGACTACTTGTTTACAAACAAACGTGAATTCTTGTTACGTTTGTACTGCCAACTGTCGGTGAATTCTTTTGAAGGCTAAAGGCGTTGAAAACAAAATAAACTTTACACTGTCACTTTGCCTTTTCTTTGGAAACCAAAAAGAAGCGCTGACTAAATATTCGTTTGACTTCCACTGAAACAGGCAAATCGATACTAAATAAACAACTTAACGGAAACCGAAACGGAATGACTAACAGAAACAAACAATTCCGATCGTCACTTCTGAAGGCCGAAGTCAGACCTGAATTATTCAACAGGAAAAGAATAATTATTACTCCTTTAGCTGTCAGTATTGAACTATGAAGTACGAAACATTTTATGACGTGGTCTAGGCAAAACGGAGTTTTCCTCCGTGGCATCCCAACAACTACTCCATTCACACACAGAAGAAGGCAGTGGCAAACCACTTCTGGATCATCTGCCAAGAACGTATATGAACAGGTCCCAGTCCGAGATAAGGATGGAAGGATCCTGTTCATATGGACCTGTCGTCAGACAGAACACTGAATAAGTAAATGATGGCCACGGTGGTCTAGCGGTTAGAACGCTGGCCTTGTAATCCTGGGGTCTCGGGTTCGATTCCCGGCGGTGCCCGAATTTATAACTTGTGTTGGGCAAGGCCGTGGTCTGGGCAACACGGAGTTTTCCTCCGGGGGCTTCCCCGGTTTCTCCGTGGCATCCCAACAATTACTCCATTCACACACAGAAGAAGGCAATGGCAAACCACTTCTGGATCATCTGCCAAGAACGTATATGAACAGGTGCCAGTCCGAGAAAAGGATGGAAGGATCCTGTTCATATGGACCTGTCGTCAGACAGAACACTAAATAAAAAATATTAGAACTAGTAAAAAGTATTTTAAACTGTATTTGAGTTAATTTTAGACCCGTATTTCCGAAAGAATAGACCACATTGATAAATACACTTACAACCCCCCACATCATAAATAGATCTTATCTGTTCGACGAAGACCATGCACGATTATATCTGTACTTAATTACAACACTCATTTATATGTAATATTGGTTTTTGTTAACACATACTTTATTCATGGTTTTATCCCTTGGGAGATTTTATCAACATTAGATGTATCATTTTCTGAGCACAAATGTACAAACGCACCGTGAGCCTTTGTATGATTGCGTTGTGGTCCTAATTACAGCGTTTTCTGGTACTGAAATATCAAGCGGGCAGTATGTAGATGAAAACGGGACAACGTAGCAAGGACCATCCTGGTGTTGTCAGACGGTGAGCAACAGAGCTAGTTTTCCTTTACTAACTTTGTTCTCACTTTACCCATTCACTTACTCGCCTGTTCATGTAGTACTCATTAACTTAATAACCGACTCACCTGCCACTTCTTACGTGTTCTCAACAATTTATTAAATAATTAATTTGCTCGCTTACTGTTTGTAGCCATTGAAACAAAAGCCTGCTCACTTGGTCTTTTGACGTATAAAGCTTCTGCAATAACATGATGTTTTTGTTTCATCCACGCTGAATCCATTTCACATCCTCATAACTGTCGAGAAGGACACGACAGTGTTGAAGCTGCAGACTCGAATTCAAAAGTTTACCCGTATTTACTGAGCCGGAATTTCGTCGTGTTTTATTTGACATTTTCAATCTTTAGGGCACTATTTAACCTATGCACCCATGCAGCTAAGAAAGCGTCCCTAAGTAAACTGAGAAGAAACCAACATTTTCTCAACTTGTCACTCGTAATTTTAGACGGTGAAAATCTGTGTTCTGAACTAATGCCCCATAGATTATAGAGCTAGATTTAAGATATTGTGTAAGCATGGCGTTAAGACCATGTTTGGGGCTGGTTTGAAAAAAAAATGAAAACGTCTGGGAACGAATATATTCGGCGTCAGGACGGCAGACGGCCTAGGAAACGAGCATAATCGGTGTTGAGATGAAAAGTCTATTTGCTAGTGCGTGAGTGTGTACACTGTTCGGTCACCCCTGAGGGGTTTGGAGGTGTTTCCAGAATGGTATAGACAACTCGAAGCAATGGAAAACGCGAAGTTGCTGTCAAGTGCAAGGAGAAGTCTGAAGCCGTGACATCAAAAGCCAAGAGAGTCTGCTATCAGTCTCTTTGGGATCTGTTTCCGTTGTTCGTGCTGTATCTCGGCACAACTGAGCCCGGTTTCAGTCTGCCGTCAAAGACTGAATCTCTATTTATCGTGAATCGGCAGTTAAACGTAGCCTTGAAATTGGGCATGCGCCCGTAATATCACAGTTGCTGAAACGTTGGTAAAATTTCCTTCACTTTCGTGTATTAATAAGGCGTTTTCCTTCTTACTTCTTGAATGTGAAGAATTTATTGCAGTAGTAAGTACATTTCGCGTAGTTGCCATGAGGGGGGGGGGGGTTAAAGTCTTTCCACGGCCTTGAAGCATCCAGTTTTATGGCGGCTAATGTTAGTGATCTTCAGTTATTTTACGCGGAATCGAGGGGCAAGTTTTTTGACGGTAGAAAGAATTTTGCCCATCCCTAAATAACATAACGCCTGCCACGTCCCATCTCAGGCAGCGTTTTACGAAACCCTTCAACCGTGAGTGTAAATTATTCATTTCGTTTCAGAGTTATGTATATATAGTGGAGATAGTATCATTCATTACAGCCTATAATGTGGTCTGTGGGGGATGGTGGAGTGGATGTTCGGGGGAAGGTGAAGGGGTTTTCAACCCTGTGGAACTCATAAATCTGCAAATTGACGAAACTGATGATTTGTCTACTGCTACTATCTGTTGCTGCATTAACATCATATCCCATCCTCCATTGATTTATGCTTGCAGACTTCTGTACACTTCCAGTGTTTCAGAGAGTGGGGTTAGTGAAATATAGCAGTTGCTTTTTGAGCGAGTTGTTGGTGCTTTGTATTCGGGCCGTCCCGATTTCATATCTGCTCCCGGAATCAGTTTTTCCGGCATGCACATTCTTGAGTTGTATCCGAAAGTAGGTAGTTAATGATTTTTCCATATAATTTCTAATTAATCATTTACTGATCGTTTAATCATTCGGTTCTGTATATTTTGAGTAGTCAACAGCGTCGTTAAACAAATCACAAATAAAATGACTGTCGTGTCTCGCGTTTTGCAGATAGTGATTTGTGAACGCGATTCAAAGACCCAACGAACACGATTCAACTTCTTTGTGGTGTTTGGTTTCCTCAAGAAAATTTTGGTATAGCCCAATACCGTAAAATACCGAACGACCTTGTATTTCACGCATGATTTGAATTTGATTACATATCGCACTTATCGTGACCTTACCGAAATTTTGACTAGATAAACAAACCGATTTTTTTTTGACTATCGTGGCCAAAAAACATATCACGCAATATGGACATTAACGTGAATGTTAACAGGAGATGTATATTTTATTTTAAATTATTTATCCTACTGAATCCAGTTATAACAGGTAAATGTTTTGTCTACGTCAAGAACTGATTTACCACAGAAACGTGCAAACGACAATTTCAAGATCACAATTCATATTAATTTTACTAAATTTTTTGTTTTTCCACTGTTGCATTATATTTTCATGTGCTTCGATTCTTTTTTTGTCGAAGGATATTTGCATGCCTTATGTTTGTCTCTTTGTTGTTGTATATTTGTCTATCAGCATTTATTTATTTGTCTGTTTTCTTTTGTTGCTGAATTGTCTCTGTCTGTTCCAATTTTCACTTCTCATTCAATCTGGACATGAATTTGATGTAAGATAAGAACTTGTCTGCAGATTCTCTTGCACTTTGTTGTAGTCTTCGGAGAAGTTGTTAATTAAGATAAATGACAAATAATAATGAGATTAAAAGATTGGAAAGAAACAGGTCCTTCCTTGTCACGTCCCAAGGGTACTTGTGGTTTAAGACTATATTTCCTTGAAGGTTTATGTGCATTATCTGTTTTAAACTGCGTGTATCCATGAATAAATGAAAGTTTTGTATGTACGTATGCATGCATGCATAAACGTCATGGAGCAGGGGTTTCCTTAACTTGGTGTAAAAATGCCCTACTCTCTGTGACATCCGAAGGTTTATAACTTACCTTGTACAAAAGCGGCCGCTTTATATACATCTTGAATTAAGCCCAGACACAGAGATAACTTTTATTAACGACGCCTTCTAATATTATCTTCCAGTCTACGCCAATGTCTCGCCAGCGGTCTGTTTCGTTCAGATTTTCCAACTCAAGTTTTGTTTGCATTTATCATGTCTTCCGTGGCCGCGGGTGTATGCTATATCTGGGTGTCGTTTAAATAAGAAACGTCTCGGTTGCAAAAACAAGAAAATGACTGAATGGTCTTGAGCACGTTTTGGATCACAGCCATAGCGAATCAGTAGGAAAATCGTGACCTGACAACTGATTACGTAAACAGTGGCGAGGAGATACCTCAACGTCTGCTCCTTGATATTCAAACTCTGCTTGTTGCAGCGATTGCCTTCTGCTACGTTCAGATTTCCGTTCTATCTGCATGGGCAGACGTGGGGGGGGGGGGGGGGGGACTCAATATTCCTTCCTACTTCAGCGTTACTGCGGCCAGGATAGTTTTCATGGAGCGGGTATAGTTCACGTTTGAGCTCAGTGCTGTAGCTCCCATCTAACACAATTGCATTCTTTCCCGTTGGATATCTAGCCGGATTGGAAACGTGTACTCTTTGGAGTACACTAACATTACGAACCTGTTCTTCACGCCACATAACGTAGGTCATTGCTACACTAATATTATCCCAGGTCACTGTTCCAAAAAACGTGATAAATGGAATCTCTTTCCGTTCTAAAAGAATGACTCAGGTTGTGCAGGTTGACTACCGTCGAAGGAGAAACCAGTCCGTAACATGTTCTTCGCTCGTAATAGAAATTGAACATGTAAAATAAGAAGGATTAAAATATACAAAACTATAAAATTACTTTTTTGAATATATAACTCAGCATCTTAATTTATTGTGGGTGTAGAACTTGGCCTCTGGCATTAAGGGGAAAACGCATATTGAAGGTGTTTCAGAAAAGGGTGTTGAAAAGAATGTTTTCAACTGAAAGGGATGATATGTCAGGGAGATGAGATTGGCAGAACTTATAGCACTCGTGGGGGAGTTAAGAAGTGTGTAAATAATTGTGACTGTAAAACCTGAAAGGAAGAGATTACTAGGAAGATGTAGGCAGGGACTAGAAGATGTTTAAATGGATATTAAGAATACAGGGTGGGAGGATGTTGATTGGATTTTTTTGGTCCAGGATAGGGATCGGTGACGGATTATTTTGAATATAATAATACACTTCTGGGTTCCTTAAAACACGGCGAAATTCGTGACCATCGGCTCCTCAAAGTAGCTGCATTCTTCAACATTTCTGTGTTCCCTTCTGTCACCTATCCTCATCAATTCTACCTGAACGGTATCTTTATCCATTCTTGCGTGTATTGATTTCTCTAGCATCATTATCCGTCGTAATACTAGGGCTAAGGGAAACATTATAAAAATGGAAACTCTTGTGCATTAAATATCAACTTAAGTAACGTTCAAATAATCTGGAATGTCGTCTTTTGAGTGTTGGTCGATGTTTGGGTTTCGTTACTTAACCAGGGACGAAAGTAATTATGTGGGAAGATCCCTTCTTGGGGAGGCTGTGACGTGGAGATTACAATACTGACTTGAGTGGAGAAGAGCTCCAGGTCGTAGTTCACGTCAGACGGAACTAGCTGCAAATTTTATTTTCCCCTCTTGTTCAATAAAAATAATAGAAATATTGAATTAACAGCATTCCTCACGTCGTAAGTCGAAAATGCGTTCGAAAGAAAATCTTAAATCTTAAGAAAGGTAGAAGGAAGGAAAAGATCAGACTTTCGATAGTTATCTAGATGCCGGTGCAGGTATAAAGTTCTCTAGTCTTCGAAGACAACGTTATCAGTATTTTTACTATTTCTGGTAACTGAAAACGAATATCAACGCTTATTACTTGAAATATAACTTTTATGGGGAATAATCTAGCTCGCTGACTTTGTTTTGAGGTCTTTGAAATTTGTTCTCGTGCTATAAACTTTACTCACCCCTGTATAGATTCTTTTCATGAACAATATGGGCCCATAAATACTGACATGAAAGCCTCTGTAATATAGTTTTATCGAGCGTTGTCCAGAAATAAAAAAACACAGCTTGATATAATATCAAACATTCAAACAGTAGTCTGTTTGGTCTTAATATGTAGCAGTTCACTTATTTAATTTAAAGTCTATATTCCCTACATGTCACACGATTGTAACGATGATGGTCACAATCATTTCGGTAATTCCATTACGTATAGCTTATATGATTCCACATTGCATTCGAACTTAATAGGCTTGATTCACTATTAAATTCGTCCCGCCTCCTGTGTCATCGTTAATTTGACCTTTGATAGGCAACAATATACTGGCAGCATGGCTATGATGTCGGTCTGGAATCAATTCATCGCAAAATGCCACGACATCAGAGTGCAGCGTGGTCCGTAGTCTGATGATAAATAACTGTTCAGTCATCAGTCATCACCGGCTCTGTCGGTTCCACCAGGTTCTGTCTTCTGTGAGAGCTTTCCTCTTTCTGGCAAACTGGATTTATAACAATCTCCTGTCGGCCCACAACTAAGTGTGTGTTTGCGCGCACTGATGCTTTCATGAACAAATGGACCTGTCTCCAACTTATTCGGGTGTACAGAGTAGGATGCATCACACAACAGCCTCTCGGTAATTAATTTTCAACCTCAGCACCACGTGGTAAATTCGGATTTCATAAACGGTTGGTTACCTGGTGACAGACTCATGGACGCATGACTTGTTGATAAAGTGCCTTATCGTGGCAGTATGTGAAGGGCGTGTCACTGCCTAATTCCACATGACCGAGTCTTGGTGATGTAAATATTATTTCCGGTGTGAAGAAAGTGTCTTGTGTTTCGAGGATAAACGTTGGAGAGAGAAAATTCGTTAGGTTCAATTTGAGCTTTATCTGAAGTTGTTTCTTGATGGGACAGACAATAATATAAATTAAATTCGTCCACGTAAGTTCAGTGCAGATCCTGCAGTTTAATAAAAGTCTTAATATGTTAGTTCAGTTGTGCGAGAATAGATCTATTTTGGATCGTGGTTAAACACTGTCTCTCAGAGAGTTCGTGACTTAGACGTAGATTCATTTTTGGAACGAGGGTACGGAATTTGATGTGACAGGATTCGAGAAAACAAAAATCTACACTTAAAATTCTTAATGGTTACGTGTTCGACACCTGCTGCCGATTGAGTTCATATACTGGTTGAATTCAGTAGACAAATGAACCGTGGCGCGCACGTCGTTGAATGAGCCCTGCCCTGGAGCTGAATCCTCCGCCCACAGCTGCGTGAACTGCGGGGAGGTCACATCAGGGCGTGTACCTCTCTGAGAGGTCATCAGGTTACGTAATTTCTTAAAGCGCAGTGGTAACTTACATGTACCACCTGCTGTAACTCTCAGTATGTCTGTGTTTTGCCTATGGAGTGTATGCGTTGAGTGTCTCAGAATAAACAGCTTTAGAAAATTGATCTTTGTCATGGACATGCGTTGTTTTCTTTGCGGTAGGAACTTAAATGTTAAATATTATGTAGATGAGCTACGTACTTTAGGTTGGTAAAGATAGGCTGTCATCAACTTTCCGCGTAGCTTATAGGAGGTCAGTGCAGGGACTTGATAATGGTCGACTACTTGGGTTCCATTCCATTTAGAGTAAACGTCGAAGCTTGAAAGGGCGTATGTCCTCAAAGTTCAGGAAACGAATACAATTTTCGGAAAGTAGGATCTTCTGAAGTTATCACGAAGGCGAGTTTGAAGATGGCTGTTTTCTGCGATGCAGCGTCTTGCTGTCTGATAGAATTTACGAACATTCTAGAGGAAGTTGCTACTTCTATCATCAGAGCCCTGATAAAAGTTAAGTACTACAGAACGGTCGCACAACGTCCATGTTTGATTCACACGTGTTCACGGACGTTGGCACGTAAGTTCTTTTGTGTGTGTTATAAAATAAATAATTACACGCCCTTAAAATCATTCACTGATTTGTGGACACCCAGAATAATAGAACATGTTTAATTTTGTAATGAACTTTTCTCTTTGGTAATGCCCGGGTGAAAATTTTCTACTTGCTGTTTCTAACGGATTATTTTCGTAAAGTAGCGAGAATATGGACATTTTAAGAATCGAATACGTGAATTTTGCTACTACTGTGCTGAAATCATACATAAACGCGTCTGGTATAAAAAAAATTCTGGGGTATATACAAGAGACAGAAACTTGTAGAAATATCGTTTGTTCGCGGAGCAAGAGATTCACAAGATGAAAGGAATTTGTGTTCTAGTTGTGAACAGTGGAATATTCTGTAACACATTAATTTTTAGGCTTCGCATATGACTCTGAGTTTCATGTTAGCAGCTTCTGAGATATGTATTTAAAATCTCTGTATTGTTGGTCAGTAAGGTAGCACGGAAATTATCAACTGGATATTTTACGAGTTTTATGTATACATTTGTGATTCCACCCCTATAAATATTGGAATCAGACATATATATATGGAAGTTTGCTACTAGTTCTCTTTTATATAATATTTAAATAGTCAGTTCTTACCTTCAAGGAAACACACCACACCGCTAAGAAATGAGACGATTTATGACGTTTATGTAGACAGTCTGACTTGCGTCTGATAAACAGATCAGTCCGTAGACACAAACTGTAAGCAAAACACAAA
>NW_019059923.1:39222-76120 GCF_000696155.1 Zootermopsis nevadensis
TATATTAGGGCTGTGTCCACAAAAGCCTGGTGTTAGGGGGGCACAACCTCTGTATAGAGATCTCAATGAATATTTAATTTTATTTCAAACACATTCTTCATCTACCGCTTTCAATCATTAACCTTGAAAGATTTCCATGTTTTGTGTCAATTAAAAATGTGAGTGGGTGGATCCACCCACAGAGTAGTACGATCATTGTCCCTCTAAAAATAAAGTGTCTCTCACTTCTGTGCATGATGTCATTTTTGCATTCATTCCTTTACCATGGTTACTAACACTATGTAAGATTGTGTTTCGTTTACTAAAGGTCCTCGATATGTCCGCTATTGTAATTCTAACATGTCAGATGTTGAGTTCTACTGCAGATATTATCCAAATGCTGTTAACTGTTACAAGAAGACATCACAAAGCAGTTTGAAAACTGTACGTAGTAAAGAACGCTACTTTTAAACCTACGAGATCACTTGCAAACAACAGTCTAGAAGCCAAAGACAGGTCACACATTCAACGATGAAAAACAGCACAATATATTAATTACTTCCTTATGAGTTCAATCAATAAGAAAGAAGGGTTTCTCTTTCATTAATCTCACACAAACAGCTCACCTATTCAGAGATCTGAATTCCATTCGCTCAGTATTCGTCACAGCACAACAGCTAAACAGTCCAAATGGAACCGGACCCAATAAAATTTGGCTTGTATAAAAGGATATTATTTACGGAAATAAACCAGGAAAATACGAAATTTTATTTTATTTCATTTGCTTCGCTTTGTGAGTGTATCACAGACGATCAGTACTGAAGAATAATGTTTGGCAGAACTCCTTAGATGGAGGATTTAGCCGCTAGTAAGACACAGAATTGTTAGAAAAGAATTACATGAGCAGAACGAGGCTTCGGTTAAATTTCTTGAAAATACATTTATTAATATATTGTTTGCTTGTCTTCTGGGATGTAACGCCACGTGTTCCTGTACATATTGGCTGACGTTTCAGAGGATCTTACTTCCAGCATCATCACCCACCACTACCAGGATAACGATGTTGGAGGCAGTAAGGTCCTTTTAGTCTTTGGGCAATATCTACCAATCTCGATGGAGCAAAACATCCCAGAAGACAGCCATCTTTATTTATGTTGCCGTGATAAACTACTACTGTAGATATATCTAAATGTGTTCTCACACAATTAGATAAATTAATAAATTAGATGGATAGGATACAACGAAAAATGTTGTGAATTATGACAGTCACCTTGTACTATTACGATTATGAAATTAAGGATATTACGATGGGTTAAACACAGCCTACAGCTCGTATGTAAAAAAACAAGACATTTCGCTATAAACGTGGCGAAAATCGTGTTAGAAAGTGGCCACTTCGAAGACCGATGAGTAGAAGGAAAACGTTATGACTGTTCTTCGTGAAAAAGGTTAGAGCAGCGTTTCTTAACCTATAGTACGCGTATCACTGGTGGTACGCGAATTAAGTAAGAAAATCAAAAGATAATATTAACATAAATACGTTTTCCTGAACGCACTTGGTTAGTGGTACATTTAGTGTATTAAATTAGAATTAGTGGTACGCCAGCGAAAAAGGGCGAGAACCCCTGGGTTAGAGGATCACGGTAGAGACATAAAGTAACAGGAACTGGATCGAGTCAAAGGACCTTCAGCTTGCAGGGAATCTATTCAAGGCGTTTGTTCTTCTGAATAAGCACCTCTAATAATGATGATTTATTAATTCAGCTGCTAGATGTTGCCTCAGAAATCAAATACAATGGCTTACACAAACAAAACAAAAGCCTAGAAAAGTTTATATTTTGTTCACGGCATTTTCTCTGCACCATATGTGTCCTGGGCCGATACTTGAAGTAGGTAGAATCATTTCCTCCAAACAGATGTGAAGGTCACAGGTTACAGCCATGATTCAGTCACCGTAGCATTGATCTTCAAGAGGGATTAAAGTAAGAGCGAGTCTGTCAATAATTTAGGAGCGTCTGATATCGCACGCCTCACTCATTTAAACCCCCCAAATCTAAGAATGAAATAGGAATGGAGTGAAAGTGGAAGAAGAAAGCACGGCAAAAGGAAAAACAAAGAATAAAATACTAATGTAAAACATTTTTAACACTGCCCTATATTTAAATTTTTTCCAGTCGAAAGCAGAGGTAAACTCCGGAACATTTTCTGTTTTACTGGGTACAGCAACACTTTTTCCTGTCTCTGCCACGTGTCATATAAGCAACTCGCATTAGTCAATGGGATTTTTTTTATTCTACAATAGAAACCATTTAAAACAGTTGAAAGACAGAATGTTTTCAAAAGAAGTTTTTACTGCTAAGGGTAAGTAATTGTGATCTCCAAAACGCCCAAAGCTATAATAACTTGTTAACGTTTGTTTCAGCGCTAGATTAGAGAATGCGTTTATTTCATCAACTGTCTGTATCATCCGACCTAAACCCAGTATCCTGAAGCGTTACTAGACACGTGGCACATGAAATAACGACGTAATAATTAGTTTGCTTCAGGATTTGATATTTTGCATCTGACAACGAAATAACGAGGACACAAAACATTCTAAATCTTCAAAGTGGCTCGTGTAATTTCTTCTATAATTGGGTGTAAATATAGCTTGAAGAGATATTGAAACTATCATTGGATTTAAACCATATATACGTCCGTAACATTTGTCTTACGCCCATTATAATACTGCTTTGCTAATACGTAGGCTCAGACACGTGGAAGTGACAGCCAATGACGAGTAGATAATTGTTAAAGGGCCTTGTATTCCAAAGCAGTTACTCTCACTTAATATTCTAAGATTTACTGTAGAGGCAGTGTTGAGGTCAAAGTGGCTTGATACCTGATACATATTTAATTCATTTAGGTCAGATATTGAAATTTACTTCACATTAATTCTAAATGAAGTTCATTCGATGTTATTTGAAAATTATTTTTGAATTCCCGCGTTCAGCGTGGGATGTCTCGGGGTCAGAGTTCGATGCAGTTCCTTCAAAAATAAAGAAAGGATAATTTATTTAATAAATTGTAGTCACTGAACCTTAAATTAGGTTTTGTAACATATTGTATACTAGTTTAGCCATTCTGCAGTTCATTTACAGAATATGTGCCTGTGACATCTTATCAATATTCTAAAAATGAATTCATATCATTCAGTAGGCAGTGTCTTTATCAAAATACGTAGTACAATTTTAGCCAACTGAACTTCTATTATGATGTCTGACTTACGGAACCGAACCAATACCCGGTGCACACCTCTTGTCCCAACCATGCGTGCTACATTCCCCGCCCATCTAATTCTTCTCGACTTAAATACCCTGACAATATTGGGGGAGGAATACAGATTTTTAAGCTCATCATTATAGAGTTTTCTCCATGCCCCATCGTCTTCTCTCCTAGGCCCAAATATCCTCCTCAACACCTTGTTCTCAAACACCTTCAATCTGTGTTCCTGCCTCTGAGTGAGAGACCATGTTTTGCACCCATACAAAACAACAGGCATAATTATTTTTTTGTATATTTTAATCATTAGGTTCTTAAAAATCAGGCAGGAAGACAAAATATTTTGAACTGGGAAGTAGCAAGCATTTCCGGAATTTAGGCTCCTCATAACTTCCTCATGAGTATCATTTTGATATATGATTCTTATACCACTCAAAATTTTTTATTTTTATTTACATTAAATCGAATCCATGACATTTTTCAAGGTTGCTCGTTATTTAAGGAGGTTTCTGATGCCATGAATGTATGAAAGCAAACATTTCCCTTTTGAATACAGGAGAGTAGACTAGGGTTAATATCATCATCATCATTATCATTATCAAAATATATTAAGGGAAATGCGCTTATAATTCAGCGTCAAACCTTTTCGTTTAGGGTCGTTACGTAGTTGAATTGGAAAATAAGTTACATGTGAAATTAATTAGTCTTAACTGAAACGGTGATTCCAGCTTTAAGATGTGCGCTTTTCAATCACCGTTTTTAGGCTCTTTCGCAAAAATGCGTTCGTCTTCTCGTACGCACGAATTAGAGAACAGATACACCGATTTTTAATTAAAAGTGTTGGAGAATTTTACGATAACTTATCGAGCCATTTCACCTTTTTTCCATCTCATAATCTGAAGACCTGTTTGCGTTAAGAGCGAAAATTCGCTTATCAAGCCATTTGTACGTCGGTTTACGTTAGTATATTACTAGAACTTCATCGTCTCGCTATATGGAACAAGTCTGATGCGATGTTAGCTTGCTACAGCAAAAGTCATACGCATCTGATCAACAGAGATTAAGAAACATTCGATACAGTACACGTGGCCAAACTGCAATTCACCTATACCACCAGCTTGTCGGTAGAAGCATAACAAAATCTTACACTGCACAAGCCAAAGGCATTACCAACATAGGAACTACGACATCCGAGCTACAAAGTACGCTCCGAACAAATTTTTACAGTGTGAATCGATGCTTCCTTATCAGCTTGTCTTTTACTTCAACGGTCATGGAACGTGCATATTAGCCCCGATATGGTGGAAAGGGTGAGGGGGGGGGGGTAGAAGGGACAAAAAACAGAAGTTCAAAAACAAAGTTCCTTGACTTTAGATTCCGAGCCTAGAGAAATGTCTCGCCACATAAAATACTGACATGTATATTTCTTTCGTACCGGCTGCGCTGTGCGTCATGTAACAAAGCGTAATGAATTTTGTGCAAATAAAAGCCTTTAATGGCACACAACCAGATGCAATATGAAACGCGAGATGACTATTGACAAATATTTAACGGATAAATAAATTCGATTATGACCAAATAATCTAACAGAAAGGACAATGTGACTAAAATATATAATATTTAATTCATTCAATGTACAGTTTCACAAAAAGAAACCTTCTTCTGTTATTAAGCTATAATTCAATACTAACGCAAATTTTTAATTCTTCTTCTTTTGTAAATTTATATTGAAGTTAATTATTTTGGAACTAATTCGTATTAATGTTATTGCCTTCTTATATTTGTTATTGAAGGTAAAATATACAAATCACTGATTATTTTTCTCTATTTAACTGTTCAAAAGCTAAACCCAGTTACGGATCAAGGGCTACCAGATGTTGCTGGAATGTGTTTGTTTTTATAACTGTGCCTAGTGCACGGAAAGAATGTTTTGCAACGTAGAATTCCTCTGCTGTCCAATTGAACTTAAAAACAGACATTAGAAAGCAGCGGCTATCCAAAATAAACAACCATCAAGAGTAGCTCGAACAACAAATAGAGCATTAAATTAAATAACCTAACTCAAAGAAAATATAACGCATCTACAATACGCAGATCATTGGTTCCTGCTACTTAGGAAAATAATAGCCAATTATCCCAATCATGATATGAATCAAGTGACTATACATGAATCTGAAACAGCATTAACAGCATATATGGGGATTAAGTCACATGCTTGATTAAAATAGAACTCAGTTTGACGACGTTCACTCTATATACACATACACATGTTCCTTACAGACGTACAAAATTCGAAGTATTTCTTCTGAAATTAGAAAAAAAAAATAACTTAGTGCATTTCAGTACTATCAACCACAGTCAAATAAACAATCTCTACGGGATTACTAAATATGTACGTAACATATAGTTGCATACAAATATGTAATACATATTAATTCACGCAGTAAATCTTAAGGGAGACACAAAACCGTCAAGAGGAAAGATGTGGCCAATATATTACGGTACTGTATTTAATATTTTTATTATTCCATGCACAGTACTGAACCGCCAACTTACGAAAGACGGATTTTAGCTGTAGTGTGTTCTAAATGGATATAATTAGATGCTGTCAGTTGTTTCTTCAGTACAGTGTTACGTGTTACTGAGATTGTAAAATTATTCAAACATAAAAATAAGTTGTTTACGAGGTTAAGACCTTATATTAAAAATAATTATTTATTGTTTTAAAACAGAGAGTAAGATTTCTCATACCTATGATGTAGTTCGCAGATTCATAAAAAAGTATCATTATCTGACTGTTGTAAACTAGTCTGTGCAATAACGCTTGTGCGACGTTTACCTTGCAGTATTTCATTACGTCTGTCAAGATATGACAGCTGTAAACTATGCATAATGACTCTGACAGCCGGGTCTAGAAGCGTATTACACTCGCTGGTGTTCTTGAAACGAGGAAACTGTACTGACAAAAAGCGAACAAACCTTCTCATTTTGCAGTTAGCGCTACTACTTCGTATTTTGGACGGGATATTCGGAGTTCGAATCTCTGTCCGCAAGCCGGGAGTCGAAGTCAAAAGAACGCTGGAAGAAATTAATTGTCAAAGAGGGAAAGTAGACAACGTGATGAAAATGTAATGAAACATACAGTTTGTTTAAATAAAGTAGCTGAACACGAGATTAATTAACATTAACACGTTAAAATGAAGTGTTTAGTTAACAGAAACCACTTGAAAAGAGTCTTTCTTTCATGTAAAAAATTTGTAGTGAGCAAAATGTGCCCAGAAAATAATTACAAATTTACACAATAAACGAATCGGAATGCTGTAATAAATATGTTTTATGGCAGTTACTTCCAATTTTTTTGAGAGTCTTGGTACTTAATGATTTTATGTCTTCTTCAACAGATGCTTAGGACAGAATTAAATACGTTGATACTGCACTTACTTTATTCCACAAGCGTCTAACAACTCGTGTACAACTTGCTTATGTACATTCATTAATTTTATTTCAATATTTTTTGTGATCCGACTTCATCCTCGCACTAAGTGAATGAAACTCAAAGGCCACTCGTAGCTCAGCGGACCGTAGTATCGGAATCACTATAAGACATTTTATCTGTATGAAGGAAACAAGACAGCTATCTTTACAGAATCATATGTTTTAAAATTTAACATTTGCGTTTTGGTTTCAGTTTGAATTACATGCTACTGCGCATGTACGAAGACGCCTTACAAAATGCATGAAAAACAGTTATTTCAGAAGGCACTGGAAAACAATTAATTTTTGTACTGTGAAGAAATGGTAACTTTTTATTTACTGCAAATTTAATTTTTACGTATAAATGTATTAATTCTGGCACTAATAAATCCCTAGTATATATAATAAAATCAAATACACAGACCAATTACTAAAACTATAAACAAGTATGGGAATATAAATGCAAAACACTTGTGACCATCAAATTTGCACAAGCAATTACATTAGTGGTAAACTTTCGTTGATATCCTACGGTGGGGTAGCCATATGAATGGACCCTGAATTAGACATCTGACGTTAAAGGTCGCTAGTGTGCTGATGAATTGCCGTATTTTCCCTGGGAACTGGCAACAAACTGCTTTGTTTGTGTGACAGGATAACGGAGTCCCCACACAAACATCCAGCAACTATAAATACGTTACAGGCCACCGTGTGGCACATCATGTTGGGTGTAGTTGAGCGTAAATGGGTATCAGAGCGGTAACACCTGGATTTTGCGTGAGTGACAAGTCAGCAGCCCAACACAGTCGGTGCTTTAGCGCCGCCAGGCGTCGTCACTCATATCCCACGCAGATTGTGGGTACAACACAGTCCTTGGTCACGACTAAGCTACAGACAGGAGGCGGGGACAACAATGGACATTATGCCGTAAACATAACCTTTAAGCTTTGTTATGGTATGCCCCAGTGAATATAGAACTCAGCTTATCCTCTCCCGACCATACACCATCAACAGATTACTATTAGTAGTAGTAGTGGTGGTGGTCAGTTCCCTCAAACCCCACTGCCTCAAACATCTGACAATCTTACGAGAGGAGCTAATAGACCTTCATCGCGATTGTAGGGTCTTCCAAACCACAATGGTAATATTGTGGCCCCCTCGCCATAAAATACAGGCTCAAACATTTATTCAAAACACAGACCATCAAATTCTAAAAATTCGAATATGCCTCGGGGATGCGTATACGGGCTGATTCAAAAGGTTAGACTCAGAGAGAACAACTTTCGAATTGTAATCCATGTCCTCCGAAGTTATCCTGAGTTATTCGAGGCCATTGAAGGTAGGGAGGTCTGATAACATACCGCTGGAATAATCGTACTTTGCTATTCTCCTACTAGCCTAATTTTGAATCACACGTATCCCGTCAGATTCTACAGAGGCCCCTAGGCTGTTTACATTGTGTTTGTGAGTTGATAGTGACTGGTGTACCCCTATCTTCAATGGCCTCGACTGACTGAGGATAACTTCGGAAGGCATGGATTCCTATTCGAAAGTTGTTCTCTCTGAGTCCCTCTATACGCTCCTTCAGTTTGGCCCTAAAATTTTGAATCACCCTGTATATCTGGCAAGGACTACACTAAAAATACTACTGCACGTCAATATTACACTAGTTTGCTGCTGGCGTATTGTTGTAATACCTGGTGTCCTAATTACATTAGGAAGGGAATCATCAATTAAAGCAGATTATTCCATAAAATTGAAATGTAACGTAATTGGACGGCATATGTCTGTACATTCAAAACAAAAGCAATATTATATTACACTTCTGTAGCAACACGTAACCGAACGTTTTGGAAAGCCATCACCGCAACTGAACCCAAGAGATGGCTATAATATCATACGGTGCGGTGTTAGCGCACTTCAACTCGAGACCTCGCTGGTTAGAATTAGGGTAGGCACGCTGGCTTCTCTGACGACTATAAGCAGATAATATAGCAGCATCAAATAACCTAAGAAACGAAATGGCAGGTAAATAAATACATCACCAAATTTATTCAAGGCAGATGTTCTTTTGCTTTATTTCACTTCGCACGCAAGATATCATCTTCCACGTTTCCCTCCCGCCTTCCTTTCTTCAAGCTTGTCTCTTCTTTCCCTCTTTTTGATCAGTCTCCTACGGTCTCTTAGTTCACGTTGTAGACGTTCTTATCTGATTTGTTGAGGTGAACGTTCTGTAGAATTCATCAGTTACGACCTCGTAAAATCACAGTCTTTACGTATGCAGACAACAGATAAAGGACAGTGGGATTCGAACCTTCGATTTCGGTGTTCAATACGTTAAAGACTGTGGAGCCGTTCCGAGGATATATTTTCTCTATTTTCAGCAGACATGGCACGAAATTTGTATGATAAACTAGAAGTGTATTGGAAGTATAAAGATGTAAGTAAAATAAATAAAAAGAAAGGGATAAAATAGGAATAGAAAGAAGACAATCCAGAGGTTAAAACAAGCCCAAAAAATATGAATGAAATATGTAATACAACTGAAAATTACATAGGCGAAAACAAAGTGTTGCCAGAATTATTCATATTATATTTACATCAAAGGCATTGACGTTTTATTATAGCACATATTTCTTCTACTACGATTTTTTCGAAGTAATGAAATAATTACAGAGGTTTCAAAACGTGAAAATTATAATTCAAAATTCAAGGCTGATTTCCGTTCCTCTATAAAAAATCTATTCGCATTCAAAAATTTATATAGGTGAAATAAGGTATAATAAATGTTTTGTACTACATGTCAGGATGCAGGGAAATTTAAACGTCAAAATCAGTGTTGTAAGCAACAGATATTTAAATTCAAGTGATTGATTAATGCCACTTGTTGATTTTATTCGACGTTCCTTATTATATAAAGGACAGACAAATTGCATCATATCCGTGTGTTTTTTCTTAATAATTGATGAATATTTATAAAATTTTAGTACGAACATCTTGTCATTAGTGGTTATTCCGTACTGAAATTTCAAAACTTAATACTAAAATGGCGGCCCTGATAACATCCGAGGTAGAAGCGAACTATAAGTGGAAACGTTCTAAAACAAATTTGAGAGACGGAGAAATTTAAGTAATTCGGAGGGTGAGAAACCACCCCTAAAGGCGGATGAACCCGGATGGGTTAACGAAAGGTAAGGGAAAGACACCGTATTACAGTTCCTCAGGAATACCCAAGTATCAGCAGTTCAATCTGCTGCCAACCATTCCTAGGATTGATTACAAAAGAAGAAGAAGAAGAAGAAGAAGAATAGCCCCATTAAAGGTCATTAAATTGATTAATGAGGATGTGTGGGCTACAAATTATTAGCATAATATTTTGAGCATTACGAAGACTTAGAAACGAATCCTTTTCCATTGAGTTTGTGCTACTAAGGACTCAGTTACATCTGTGGTTATGTCCTGTTTATATTTCGAGAAAAAAAATGTTGCAGCGATTAAGTGACAAAAATCAACAAATCTCGAAATGAACAGTATGTCGTTATAAGTCAAAGTATTTTGATACTACTTCACTGCAATGAAAACCACCAGCGTGGCGGCCATGCGATCTTGTGTCTGAATGACAACACAACTTGTTCAGTTGTTCTGGAAAGTTGGATAACTTTAGATAGGCAAGCAAATTCTCTGAATTTAGAGACTGTTTACATCATTATCGTGTTTATGAAGCAAAACCGTCTACTAAGAGAATAATTTAATTCTTGATTAAAATTGAGTGAATAACTCATACCTATAAAATCGGCACGGTTAGTTGAGGTAACAAGCAATAGTAAAATACTCCGCAATTATAAATATTTCTTTCGATTACTGGGAAAGGCAATCATACTTTTACAGTATACCTGAATGTTGTGATTAAAACACTGCAGTATCATATACAAGAGCCAATCAGCATCTGCTAAAACAATTCCAATTAAATTACCAACATTCCGAGGGAATTATAATTTAGGAAGCTTTTTTCGAAGATACATAATATGCCATGACATAGATAAAAGGTTCCGATCGAATCAACCTAATCCAAGTTAATGGAACCCCTAAAATTCATACGTTTCATCAGTCATATGACGCATGTTGTAAGAGTACATTTTATGTATTACGAGGAGCTAAACACATATGTTGTTATTAAAGCGGAGCTGGAAATCCAATTAGCTGAGAAGTAAATGAGCGTTCTAATACAATTTTCAACCCGCTAATAATTTTACAACCGGCTCTCTGCAACACGCAAACTAATTCATATTATAAGAACAGCATGCCCACCTGAATCTCTATTAGCATCATTTAGTGATTCCACAGTACAAAAAGAGAAGTTCGTTCAGCTACTTCTGTGTACATAACTGGAATAATAGCAATAATAATGACAACATCAACATTGCGCTTATCGCCACGAGAACATTGTATTGTAAGCAAAATAGTTTGTTCGGCTCGTAATTTTGACACGTGTGTAACACTAAAATCAATAATCCACATAAGCCTCACTCTGCGCCCGTTTGATAGGCATTTTTATAACATGGAAGAGAGATCTGAAATTCATTACACACATAAAGAATAAATAGTAAGTGCATGGATCTGAATAAAGGGATAGTTATTAGTACAAACTCTACATCTAAGGCAGTAAGTCGGAGGGGAAGATCAAACAACAAACATAATTTTCAGGGCGATTATAACCCCGATTATGACGGAAGTAGGCACATCTGATATGTCTATAAACTTCTACCAAACAATATCCCAAAAGACAATCAACTTCATACCTTAACAAAGTTGAAACGTAACTTTTCGTGACAAAAAATAACAAAAATAATTGTGGTTAAGTTAAAACAAAAAGGAATTATTATATACGGAGGAAATGAAACAAATGTTGAGAAAATCCCAGAAGAAATGTACGTAGTACATAAATGGATTCTTAGTAATAAAGCGGAATATTATTGTTAAATTACATTTTTGTGATTCGGCTGATAAATACCTCATAGCAAACCAATTAACGTCACGGTGGTCTAGCGGTTAGAACGCTGGCCTTGTAATCCTGGGGTCTCGGGTTCGATTCCCGGCGGTGCCCGAATTTATAACTTGTGTTGGGCAAGGCCGTGGTCTAGGCAACACGGAGTTTTCCTCCAGGGGCTTCCCCGGTTTCTCCGTGGCATCCAAACAATTACTCCATTCACACACAGAAGGCAATGGCAAACTACTTCTGGATCATCTGCCAAGAACGTAAATGAACAGGTCCCAGTCCGAGAAAAGGATGGAAGGATCCTGTTCATATGGACCTGTCGTCAGACAGAACACTAAATAAAAAAGCAAACCAATTACAAGATGTCCAATTGTGACGATGTAAATAATACAGATATATTGATTATGGCATCTTGTAATACGTTGTTCTGAAACGTCGTGCGTTTAATTCAGGATTAAAGTTGTAAAAACAATTGACACATTCCGTACAACCAACGGCAAACTATTTGGCGTGTGAGCGACCGTTACGGGAGGCTCATACATGTCGCGGTTTAAGTCTTGGCCACGCACCACTAAAAACATTTGTCCCGGGGTTTCAGTTCTGGATAGTCCGCGTCTTCCAACTGAGCCAATTGCAAAATGCCTTTTATTTATTAGTAGAATAAATTTCCTATAACAGTGGAGTCTCCCACACGGCAAGCTGTTAGCCAAATTTAATATATTTAGACAGAATTTGTCGTGACCGCTTTCATTTCACCTGAACAAACAAATGTTTACTTCTAGTTCACTGGACAAGAAGTATGGACTACATTAGCCTACTGTGAAAGTAGTTAGGCATGGCAGTTCCCATCCTTGCTTCTACTGCAAAAATTCAATTCAATTAATAACAGAACAATTATCCTTGTAGACATGAAAGGTAGTAAATGAACAACACATAAAATGAAATGAGTTCTGTAACATTTTGCCATTTATAACGACGCATTAACAAAGAGCATACTGATGGTATCCAGGAACTTAATACGGTAAAATATTTCATATCAATGCTTTGATTCTTAAATTTCTTGAACACCTAAGCACATCTAAACGTTATAAGGCATAATAACAAAAAACAGTAACATAACAACAATTTAATTATGTGTTATGAATGTGCTGTATCAACAGCCAGAATTACAGCCGATTACAGACACAGAACAAGAGAAAACACGATCATAAGAATAGCAAAGTAAGAAAAGATTATCAAAATATTACAGGAGCGTACATCAAGTGGATATATAAGGGGAACTTGCTACTGGATATATAACTATCTTTCTTTTAATAATAAAATAAAGTTAAGTGAATTAGATTAAAAGGAGAAGAAAACATACAAGAGTAATACAAAAAATCAAATTACTAAAGCAGGCTATCTATGTAATTAGGATGATAGCACGTGTAAATGTCTTGTGGACGAGGTGAGAAAGTTTAAATATATGGTGATTGTAATTAATGTCTTACATATGAATAGCTACACAGTTATTATAAAACATGATTAAGGTAAAACAATTTATGTTTCAAATATATCGAAGTCCCCACACACATCAGCAGCTGATGCGCATCTAGCAGACGGACCAGTTTTTAATTTCACGGCTAAAACCAAACATTTAAAAGTCTCTCAGATACCGAGTAGGAATTCGATGACCGACAGCTCCCAGAAAGGAAGGGCTGTATTTCAGACGACTGTAAACTTGGATAAGGAACAATGCATCAATACAGCGCCTTCTCTTACGTAAGCGTAGGAGTTATAAACACTGTAATGCGTTAGCATAGCCGTAATGGACATCGGAGAGGAAACGAATATGCAAAGGGCTGCAAACTTCTGCTGGATGCCTTCCACTTTGTTGGCATCAGTAGTCGTAACAGAATTCCAAACGACAGAGGTATATTCAAGCTTTGATCTAACTGAGTTAAAATATAACAAAAGCGGGCATTAAAGAGAGGAGGATTAAAAGGTCAAAGTGCGAACAATACCCAACAACTTACACACTGTGAAAATATGTAGTCAACACGGTTGTGAAATCGATGTTTAGAGTCAAAAAACATTCCCAGGTCTTTTAATAAAGTCGGTACGTGTTGCAAAGTACTGGAAAAGTTTATAATCTTAGATCAGTTTGTTACTTTTTCTTGAAATGGAAATAAATCTGGTTTTCCTAATATAGAATTTCATGAAGTTAGAAGTGCACCAACCTTGTACAAAGTCAATGCCAGATTAAAGTTGATTACATTCGTTAGGAGATTCAATGGAACGGAAGATTTTGATATCATGAACGAAAAGAAGACACCTAGAATGATTAATTACATTGCATATGTCATCAATGAATAAGTTGAAAAGTAAAGGACCCAAAACAGATGCCTGTGGAAATCCAGAGATGACAACAAAAACAGAGACGAAAGAGTTCCAGAAACACGAAACTGAGATTGTCTGTTGGTTAAGTAACTACAAAACCAGTTTACATAATCACCAGAAAGTCTAAAGCACTGAGCGGTTTCAGTAGCAGAGTATAAGGGACAAGATCAAATGCATTGCTAAGATTAAAATAAACAGCATCAGCTTGACCCTGGGAGCCAACTATCGTTCTTGACTACCTGAAATATTTCTCAACGTGGTTCGTATTCAACTCGACACTTTAATAAATCAACAGTAGTAAATCGTAAAGGTAGTCTTAAAACATCACTCAATGCATAACAAAACTGCATCAAAATCTAATTCACAAAGAGTACATGCGTAAATTATTTTGTGAAGACGAAGGGAAAGACATATATAGCTCATATTCTGCATTATATTATGCTTCAAAAAATAAGTTCGGTTTCATTTTACAAAGCTCATTTCACATTTATGTCCATGAGAATACAAGAATCTCGATTCGCAAAGATACAAATTCAGAGATATTTTTCAAGCCACTATATGATGTAAGCCTACGGCTGTAGGATTCATCACAAAATTGTTTAATAATGACATTTACTGCGCCAAAATCTTTAATGCACATAACACGGAATAAATGAGTAGTTTGCGATTCGCGTTGTACTTTCCGAATAAATGAAGCGTAAAGCAATTATATGGTCCCACATGGAAACTGACAAAGACTGACATAGTACGATATGTAGAAGTGTCACTGCACAAACTCATAAATGAGATGCCGACTGTAAAGCGTGTTACTGTACTTAATCATTATGTACCTTCGGGCAAAACAAAATATTGATGGTAAAATGGTTCTATTAATTCAATTAGCCCTTTACTCGAGTTGTCCGCACAAGATGGCTATTGCGTGACTGAAATTAATGAACAGCAGATACCATCAAATCGGTCGTATAATCCCTAAGTCTGCTCTACCTATACTATTTACTTAATACCTAAATGGACAGCTGCTAGCAAAGTGAGTACCATATGCACGAGACATGTTATCATATAAACGCCTTGATGATGGAAGCAGCAAACACCTCTGAAACGTCGGTAAATTTCTACAAGTCTACACGCCTCAACAACCCAGAAGATAGTTAAGTTCACACTCGAGAAACTCAAATCTTACTTTTTTCAGAACGTTGGTGATTGTAGGGTTTAAAATATAATATTTATTAATGACGTTTCGGTGGTTGCCTCTAGAGAGATCGTCTATGTGAAAACTATGTGATAAACTTTTACAATATCTCTAGCCTATGTCCAGTATCAAGGATGGCAGCCTTAAAAATGTAGAACAACTTTTAGTTTGAACCAACATAAATGTTTCCTAAACATTTGTCTGTAACGTAATTACAGGTTAATTGATTGTATAAACTGCGTTATACCAGTAGCTGCAATGATATAGTGTATCATTCATAATACGAGGATAAGATACAATTATGACATGAAAATGTCAGAAATCAAATGGCAGGTCTGGATTCATGTGACAATGTCGAGGGCATTGTATTGCTTATGCAAGAGAGCTCTCACAAAGCTGTACGTAGCAGTGACGATTATCAATAAGTTAGAACTATTTTTTCCTTCTGGTTGCAAAACGTGCGTCAGAATCATATTTGGAATGTACCATGTTTATCCACTGACCCTCGCCTGTACATTATTAAGGTAACATGATAAATCGCATGAAACAGAAAAGAGAATACTTTTTGGTTGACACATGAGCCAATACACACATGCATCAATCGGAAAAGAAGATAACAAGAAAGGTACTGATCTTTTTTCACGGAGAGAAACCACTACTTCAGAAACCGATAATCGATTAGCTGGTAACGGAATTCTCAACATTTATTGGGACTAGAACGTCAATTATCGTGTTCATAATAACCCTCACCTAGGCCCAATCCGAGCCAACTGAATCCAGTCCAATCTATAAACTCCTGTTATCTCTAAGGCACGTTTTAACATTTTCTTCCCATACAGGCATAAAACTAGGCTCCTAAGTCGTTCATTCCCTTCAGGTTTCCTGACTAAACGTTTTGCACCCATTTCTCATATCCCGACATAATTTACAAGTTCGGCCCATGTTATCTTCCCTGGTTTCGTCAATGTTGTAAAATAATATTTTTAGTGCGCGATAAAACGTTCGTCAGTGTCAGCACAAAACAATAATAACTTCTCTTCCCGTTGAACAAGAGTTATGGTTATTGTTATGACTATAGTAAACGAGGTATTAAATGGCTCAAAATGTTTTCAGCTACATTAATATAAAATTTGAAGAACAAATGCCATTACTAAAGTACCTAACGAATCCTATTGTAAGAAAAAGCTTCTGTTTCGATTACCTTAGTCAGATATCCCATACAGATTACGTAGTCTTGTGTAAGTACAGCTGTTTTCCTATCAGTGGAAAATCTTCCATGTTTTAAAGAGAATGCACGCTTGATAACATAAAATATGTCATGACTAATTGTCTCATGTTTAATTTGATTCTTCATTCATAACCATCCTAACATCCTGATTCGGCAGCACACAACATCAGTATCTGTTATACCTCGTTGAATCAATAACAGGCCACAGATTCCTGCGACTATTTCGATGTAAATGTCTCACCAATCAGTAGGAAATGAGAACTCACAACTTAAATAAAATGGAAACGTTACAGGAATTGCATTAAAAGGGTCTAGGGGGACGATAAATGAAAAGCTTAAGTGCATCTTGGAACGAATCAGCTGAAAGGCTGGACGGGCATAACGCAGTAATTTGTGTGTGATAATTTATAAGTAAGAACGAAGTGGTTAAAAGTAGCTCAGAATAACCTCAAACTGCGAAATCTTATACAGGCATTATTGAGACTTTCTCTCTCTCAGCCTAGATTTACTGTCAAAATAATTACTTTCAGATATCATAATATACTGCATACACGTATATATACGTTCTATTTGTAAACTTATACACAACTTCATAAACTTATAAAATATGTAAAGACGGCTGTCTTCTGGGTTGTAGCGCCTTGATGATGGAGGCAGTAAGGACCCCTGAAACATTAAGTTCAGCCAGTTTACACGGCGCTACAACCCAGAATACAGCCATATTCGTTCTAACAAACGTGAGAACCTTATATCCTAAAGCCAGTTTAAGAAATACCGTGTGGTATACCAGGTGCTGACTGGGATGGTTGGAATGCATAGTAGTAATGATTTCTTTTCGTAGTTTAGAGCAGTAGTATTCAACTTTTTTTGTTCGCGTACCCCCAGATATCATTTCTCTTCAAAATTGTAGCCCCAAAGTTGTTAGTGTATAATTCAAGTTATACATAGTATATAATCTACATCTAAAATAAATTAAATAAATTAAATTACTGACTATTCAGTGTTTATCATAAAATAATATATATATATTTTTTTTAAATTTCACGTACCCCTTAAGATGTCTTCGCGTACCCCCGGGGTACACGTACCCCAGGTTGAATACCACTGGTTTAGAGGATTTGAACAATTTTTGTGCTAGGAAGTGACCGAACAACCTTATACACAAATTACTATACCACACAGAACATTTCCTTTTAAATGGTATAAACAAGATGGGAGGTTCACTTTTTTAAAATAAACAAAGGTTATATTTATTAGGTATAATTTAACTTAAATCATTACACGAAATATAATACCAGGTTATACTTCCTATTAATAAATCAAGCGAGGTTGATACACACAAAGCTAAGCGCACTAGGTGGTGGGTGAGGGGTAACATTAACCCAGAAAATGCACAGAAAGATTTGTTCAAAGCTACTGTGGTCACGGCTACCGATTCTGTAAACTTCTGCTACATGCGGAACCCACAATGTTGTCAATTGCACAAGCTTGTTCGTGGTTTATTTGTGATAAATGAAATACTATTCCATTTACCACTATCGAAATTCTGTTTCACAGAAAATAACGGATGATATAGTTCTGGTTTTGGAGCATGGGAACAAAATCCCACATATAATGTTTCGGTCTACACTTTTTACTTCAGCAAAGTACGTTTTCGATACACATTTTCAGTGCCACTGTGAAAATCTGCAATTTACAAATTTAGTCGACGAACCAGAGCAAATTGTGCGGTGATTATGCAAGTTTAAATTAACTGCATACTTAATATCTTCATAAATGTCAGTTTAAGAACTGGAACGAATTTTGAGTATAATTTTTCCATTACTTCGTAAAAATGCACATAAAGTTACATCTAAGTGAATAATCGTGACAGACTGTATTCTGCGTGAAAAACAATTAAGATAAAAGCATTAGTATATGATACACAACAACAGCGTAACACATTTATACGTTTGAGTCAATTGCTGGATCTTATCAAGGAGAAGAATTTAGCTATTAGGCTAAAGTGTTACATAATGGATAATAATTCAGTCCATTAATTATATTAGAAACTGTTTGGAGCTAAGTTAGTATAAACATTACCATCCTTGAAACATCAAAGTTCTTTAGTCGGCAATGGCGTGCTGAAACGTGTATTTGAGTTGCTGAAAATGTATCATTAGAGAACAGATCTTTCCCGGCATATTTATAATATCCGACATGTGTACAACTACGAATATTTACTCCGTTGCTTATTCTCTCGTTTGGTTTCCAAGAATTCTTGGTTTGGCTCCAATTTCCATGAAAGAGGGGTCTAAGATATATAAATTCCAATCATCAACGAAGATCTTGGTCTACAGTGTTTTAGTGGCAGGTGGTATAGCGACACTGTCCCTGTATATTATTTACACCATGGATTATAATTTCAAAAGGGGACCAACAATTATTTTCAAAATAAAGGAATATGCTGAAACGTTAATAACAGCGACTTTTATAATCATAATTTGCGTGAATCATCGTAAACTAATATTCACAATAACTAATACTAGTTACGTTGACAGAAAACTGCTATTTATTGGCGTCCCAATAACATTCAAGTCACATGTTCGTATACTTCGAATACGAACACTTTGTGCGGTTATATTAGTTTTAATGCCATTTTTTCTTTTTTCGTACCACTTCGTAATTGATACTTTCGGTATATTGCATATTTTGTCCAGTTTCCTCTCCGTGTTTCAAACAACTACATCTTTCTACATGCAGTCGCTGTACCAACATTTCATGTTCTTAATAAGACAGCGATTTCAGATTATTAACACACAAATCTCAAAGATAAGCACTGATGCTTCGGAACATGGAGTCTTAAATTCCGAATTGTTCGGTCCCTTAATAAGAGAACCACTGCCATCTAGCAGTAATCAAATTATAAGGACATCAACGTTCAGAATACCAACAAATAATGTGATCACTCCTGCAGAGAAAAGGAATTCGGCAGACGGCAATCTGTCATGTATAATGAACACTTGCCAGCAAAGTTGCAAGGTCGAAAACACTGGGACATTTCACGCGATATCTTCGTCTGACAGCAAGTGTCTTGCAATTCAGTTACCCGAGGAGTCACAAAAGAGCCGAGTGCGTCTTCTTGCACATCTTCATGACTGCATGTGCGACACAGCTGAAGTTCTCAACTCAGCTTTCTCAGTTCAAAATCTCCTGCTTTCGGGCAAATACCTCGTCGATATAACAGTGAATTCCTACTGTTGTTTCTTTGTATTTAAAGTTCCTCACATGAATACCTTACTCACACACTACATGTATTATTCTTTGTACATGACTTTGTGTAGTGTGATGCAATTTACTGGGATACTGGCAGCAAGCACATTCACAGCTGAAGAGGTAAGTTTTGTTTCTTACTTTCTGTATTTAGTTATTCATTGTCTTATAATCTTCCTTATAAAGTCTTAAATATTAAAGACTCGTATAAGTACTTCAGTTTTTAAGACTGATATCTTCTGGGTTGTTGCGCGTGTAGACAATTTTAACGACGTTTTATAGATGACTGCTGCTGCCATCATCAGGGTGATAAATCAGTAGTTTAGTTTCTAGTCTGTTCTAAACTATTAAAAATAAAACACAAGATTTAAAAGCACATTTGAGTACCTAATAGATACATTAATCACAAGTTAATTGACAATACAGACACTGAACATATCAAACAGTTTGGAAAGTAAAATTGTTTCTGTTACACTGATTATATCCTAATACGTGAAAGAAAACTTTGTATGCGACAGACATCAACAGTGTCGATATTCGATTGGGACAACAGCACTACAGTACTCCTTGTTAAGAAAAACCTGTTGTTCAATTTATACTTAGAGTTTCAACCTTGATTCACTTACGAAAACTTTAAAACGAAGGTGTACTGTTTCCAGGCAAATCGTACGTCAGTAGCTGTCCACAATGCAATGCAAAAACTGAGGCAACCATCACAGAAACGAGAGGTGGGTTTCACTGGTACAACTATTAAATAGATAAAAAAATCAAAGAAGTACATTTTCGGACGTTTATCTTACAGTTAATGTTTCTGCAATCCTTTATCCAATATAGTAAGGAACCGGCTTATTGGACGACGCAACAGTTCACAACGTCGAGGTTCTTTTGGATTGTAGCGACGCGTGAACTCGTAGAGAGAGAAACAAAAGATCAGTTTTCAGGTGTAAATATGGGACTATATTTGTCGGAAAGATTGGTATCACCCTACAAGTCCACACGACGTCACAACCTGTATCAAGATCCATATATTCACAGCTCAAGAACTTCAAATTTCACATTTGAGAGAATAGCCCAAACCGTTTTAAATCCTCCAGTGTAATTTTTCGACCAGAACTGTCAGTTCTGGGAAAACGCATATTTAGATATTTTAGGCTAATGCAATAAAATACTTTAAAATCTCAGTTCATAAATAATTACACATCCTGGAATGTAATTATCACACTAAACATTAAACGGTCTAGAACTGAAATTCAATTCAATTCAATTCATTTATTAAAGTGCTTGACAACAGCCAAAAAGGCTAATAACAGCCAAGCACTAACAACAATACAGACATTACAATACAAAAGCAAACAAACAAAGAACTGAAAACATAACTGTACAATATTGATTTATTGCAAAATAACTCATAAGTAAAAAACTAAATGTTATAGATAAGTAAAATAATAATTATACTAAAAACAGTTTAATATTGGACAAAAAACATACACAATAAAATGTCATACTAAGTAAACAATAAAAAACCATGATTATTGTTTCAAAAGCTGACTGACATCAGTAAGCAAAATACGATCTTTGTTAAAGATGTCGATGCTCCTGCAGACTGCATTGGCAGCAGAAACACATCTGGCAGAGGGATTGGCCTTGAAATTACGTTGTACAGTAAAGGTAGAATAGTCTCTGATAGACCTAGTAGGTATGCAGAGACTAACTGTATCAAAAACAGATGAGCAACTAATTTTGCCTTTAAAATATATAAGAAATTTAATCTAACTAATATATCGTCATAATTATAGGCACAAACGCCATTAAAGAATCTAGCGTAACATAGGGCTACAAATTTCCTTTGAATCCTTTCCAATTTAAAGCAGTCAGTATTAGTAATAGAGTTCCAAACAACGGATGCATACTCAATTTTGGAACGCACTAAAGTACTGTACAAAACCAAAAGGCTATCAACAGTGGAGAAGGAAGAAGTAATGTACCTAATCAAACCTAGCATTTTCAAGCTCTGTGAGAATATATAGTTGATATGCTGGTGAAAATAGAGCTTACAGTCCAGTAGAACACAGTATAATAATAATAATGTTGGCGGGATTATAAATCAAACGGGGGTGAGTCTTATATTTGATGGCGTCTAAAAATCATTGTCGAAAACTTATATTGTATGACTAAAGTGCAAGAAAAGTCTTTACGTCCATAACACTTGCCATGGGACAGTGAATAATAATATAGCATCGAAGAAGATTCCGAAAGTATTAATATAAAGAAGTTTTGTACTTAAATATTGATAATTCCTATTGAATATAAGTATTTTTTCTGAGAACCTATTATCAAAATTTTGTGTGCGTTTTAAAATCGAGGAAACCCTGTATTTTGGTATAAAAGTTGCGGCGTGTCCACGAAATGTAATATTTCTGTAGGGGCTTCCATTCTGGACGTTCGAACCACCTATGTACTGGGAAGACTGAATTTCTGTTTAGAATTTTGTTTGTACGGGGATTGTGCGCTTTTGTAAGAAGTGTTGACACTTATGTCCTTGTTGCAGTTGAAGGAATTCTCACTGCAGCTTCTGCATCGTAAGCTGCGGTTCACAGCTTGCGATTTCTTCCCACTCGACTTCACTCTACTCCATTCGGTAAGATGCTCAGAACAGCACACAAGACTGAGACATGCTTCTATTAATTATGGTTTGATTTATTTTATTAAATATTCATTAGACATTAAATGTACCACTAGGACCTGGAAACCCATACTGCACAATAATGACCTAGGATCACTTTAGTATAACGTAACAATTACATGGGATCACATCAATGCAACAATGATCCAAGAGATATGGCATGAACAACACCTTTGGAATGATAGTGCAGTCCAAATAGTATACCATTAGAATCTGGTAATTACCGGATTACTTAATTTTACGATAACACTCAGTTGTTGAAATACAGACAGAAAAAGAGTAAATTTAGTCTTTTAAAAAAAGTAGTATTTTTTCTATCTGAATTACGTTTTAAGGAATCAATGGTGTTTACGAACAATTTATTATAATTTGTTAGAATTAAAATCTGAAGACTGAGTATCAATTTCACATTCTGTACATTCAAGTAAATGGAGTGCTTTTTTCATCAAAACTGCTTGATTTTGAAAGGTGTTTGTTGCACATGGCAACATGGAACACAAATTTCTTAGACATGCTGTGTTAAAAAAAAGATGCCGCTTGAGTCAAACAATGTCGTTTTTTACAGATGATTGGCGCTGCTACAACGTATCTGGTGATTGTTATCCAGTTCCATCTCGCAAACACCAGCGGATTATTTTAAATTTAACAACAGTGACAATAAAAATTAAGTTCAGTGCATGTATCTGTTGCAATTCCAACTAATTTCTCGAAAAATAAACAATCCATTCAGTAACATTCATAAAATAAAGAAGTATTTATCAGGGTACGAACTATGTCTTTATATTAATTCCTACCACACAAACCAGTCATATAAGAACGCCCTAGCTCCTACGCGAAAAAGACAGACGAAAATGGATGTAATGTGCTGTTCAGTCACGCTAGTCAGTTGAAGGAGTTCGTATTCTGTAACTCGTGTGACGGAAACACCTATTAATTAACCATAGGCCTACATATAAAAGATATGCGAACAATAATTTTGGATAGGCGACATTACTGCTGGGTCGGAGATGGAGAATCGACCCATCGCATGGGTTCACGACACACAGCGCACTGAATGACAATTCTCAGGCCTGGATCAGAACCAGCAAACCTGATCATGTATCATGTTATGACAGCAGGATGTAATCCATACAAAGACTATTAATGTTAGCAGTCTAAATAAGTCTGCCTCTCTTCCTAAAATCCATTTATCGAGGTATAATAACCAGTAATTTCTTACTCTTTAACTAACTAACTAACTAACTAACTACATGGCTTACCGAACCCGAAGGTTCATCACCGAATTAACCAAAGCCCTCCACCTGTCCTGGGCCAACAAAATCCAGTCTCCTTCAACTCCTATCTCCCATAGATTCCGCCTAACATTATCCTCCCATCTACGTCTAGGTCTCCCCAGCGGTCTCTTCCTCTCAGGCTTCCCAACCAATACCCGGTGCACACCTCTTGTCCCATCCATGCGTGTTACATGCCCCGCCCATCTCATTCTTCTCGACTTAATTCTTACTCTTTAACTTTTTAAATATATTTTGGTGATGTAATCAGTAAAAATTAAATCCACTTTTACACACATCCATTTCCCACAAAATGGTCACATGTTTCCTATCAGCCCTTTCAGAATATAAGAATTTTCCAAAACCAAGGTGTGTTTTTTTATAAAAATACTCCATACAGTTCTTCAAGGAAATATTCGCTTAAAGTTGTTAATTACAGAGATCGTAAGTATGTAATACTCATTTGAATGCACAGACGTGGAAGATACAAAATAAAATACATAAGCTGTAATATTTTCGTATTATTTTATTTGCGCGTCCTATAAGCCTGTATATGTAAAATCTACAACCAAAGAGGGGGGAGTACGAAAAAATAAACCAGACTCTCTGGTCATTCCTTACACTTACCCTGATGATGGAGACAGAGGTAGTCTCCTAGACGCTCGCATTTGACTCAACACTGACGCCGTTGGTGCTAGAGGAATTTTATAAAAAGTCGATGCTGTTGTATATACCGAGAACGTCAGACACATCTGGGAATTCCCTCGGAGACAAGTGTCAAGGAGATAAATATGAGACCTAGACATCATGTCTGGTTGGGCAATGAATCTTTTGAAAGTTCGTTAGGTGTTAAAAAGAGGCTTCAACCCACGACTCGGCGTTGCAATGGGGTACGAAATGAATGATTCTAACTCCCTCGCCTCATCTGTTAGACTAATCGACTGGGTACTTACGTATTCAAATGACTCAATTTGCAACTGTAAGCGAGATTTGAAACATCTACGCTGTAGAACTGCGTGCAGGCAGCAGCTAGCTGAGACCAGTGACGGTGACGCAAACAGTAAGCAACACAATGATCCTAAGGCTCACAACATGCATAAAATTCGAGACATCGTCACTGAAGTCGAGTACAGTAAACTGAGGGACTTAAGTGGTAATGTTGACGCGAACAGTTTTTATGCATTCCTTGGGCCAAGTCCATGAAAACAAACACATAGACGGTTGAAGTTAATAAAATTATCATTACATAACACAATTATATAATAACTACCAATACAGTGTTATTTCTATATCAATTACCGAAACTATGAATATCTGAAGGACCTATTTTAGGGTATAATCATTAGTTGATTATTCTGCGACTTTCATCAACTATGGAAGTTAGTTGTATACGGAATCTGGAGAATAAAATAAAGTAATAAGTTATGATATGTAAGCACTCTATAGCCTGGACAGGTAAAAATATTAGGATCGCAAATAAAATTCTATTTCAGCTGTTTTTAATATTTACAGAGCACTACTGTCACACCAAATTTCGTATCCTGTGACGAAATACCAGGTCATTTGCAAGCTTATTACTATATATTCAAAATTTACAGTCTGCAAATAGGAAATTTAAATTCTGCGATATGTAGTATTTTTGTGACATATAATTACCGTTTCGCTCTTTTATTCCCACTTTAAATCTGAAAATTTCACATTGCGTATGAAGACGGCGTGGAGGTCTAGAGATTAGCTTCAGATATGCCAGCTAAAGTCAGGTGACTGGGTGTGGTCCCCAGAGAGAGTCTGGTCTTTGTGGCTTTGGAAAAAGTCTGCCGTGTCCGAAATCGAACTTCGGTTACCCAGCCTGTAACCCAGACTTTATACTAACTCAACTATCCCGGCTCATTATAAAGTTGTTATTTAAAATATTAAAGAGTGTCAATTCTTTGTCTCCTGGTAATAATTTATAATAACGCTTAACAACATTAGCATCATCCATGGTCATAATGAGGCTCGTAATTTTGAAGGTTTCAGTTTGATGTGATCGTCCCAAGAGACGGCCTGAAGGGTCGTTAATCCATATGTAATACATTTACTTAAAATTTACAGTGATAATTTCAAATAAAAAGCCATGTATGCCTATATATGATTCTAGTTATTGAAAATGTGTATGTAGATATGCAAACTGATCTTACACAAGCATAAATGAAGTTTAAGTCTAAGCAAGTCTACCAGAAACTTAAGGAGACATAGTATACTTTCAATGGCGTAAACTAAGCCATAAAATAATACACAAAATTCTGCTACAAACGCCCTAATATTACTTCCTAAAAAAAACTGATCTTTGTGTAGTTTCATACATAATTCTCCATGTTATCGGGAACAGGACAGACCCATTTTCAACGCTACTGCGTAGTTCAGTATTAAAAGTTAGTTTCGCGAGCGTGTTTATGTGGGGTGAGGGGGAGATCATACCGTATACTCACCCACCAGTTATTCCCAACCGAAAAATAATACTCCCTAAATGTTAAATCCCACAGTCAAAGGCTAAACCGAACTAACAGCAAGCATTTGTTAATGTCTGTTCATTTCGTAGTACCATTTCCCGGTCTAGTGGCAGTTTTGGTAGGGGAATTCCCGCTTAGACGTGACCCTGCCGCTGAATCCTACAACCCTCTACAGGGCAATATCCCCAGGGTACAGTAAGGCCAGAGAAGTGATTAATTAAACTCTGAACCAGAAACGGTTCTCACGCGGATGACCAGCCTCGCGGGAGGTTCAGATTTTCTGGAAAAGAGGTTAGGAACCTTCCTAAAGACGCGATGTTATCACTGCCACTAACAATACGATTACAGAGTCCACCAATTCCGCGAACATGTAGTTCATGTTAAACGGCTATATTTTACGCAGTTATCTCTTAAAATATTATCAGTCCTTAGGTTTCAAATAAGCTACAAGACGTACGTCATCAGAAAGAACGTTTTACTGAATTCCGAATCTCAGATATTTCTCTTATACTTTCATGCAATAGACTTAAAACTAATCATCCGTGGTTCTTAAATTATATTCTGTTCACCTGAAGATAAACCTTTTGTAAGCACAAATTGGGGCCTGCATAACCTAACCGGAACGAAAGACAAATATTTAAATATCTCATGAAATACTGAATAACAAAAAGTAGTAGAAAATAAATTATGACATTTTTACATGTTGGCTGTCAATCTTATCTATGCGGCAAGTAAAATTTTGTGTAGAAAAGCAGTGATAACCAAGGACAATACGTTCGACAACTAACTTCCACCGTAACTTTAAATATACTTTCGTGAAGTTTCCTATCTTCCTTATTTACAAAAATATGTCACTGATAATCTATGATAGCACGGTTTACGTCTTTGTCTAATTAGACGAGTTTAATGAATTGAAAATACTTAAAGTGATCACCAAGTTATTTTAAGAATTTCCGATGTTAATATTGTAACAATTGTCAGAATTCTGCCTTCGACAGTACCATAGTTGTTCACAGAACCATTGTAAGATCCACGTAAGACAGATAAAACTATCTTCCTTCTATAAAGTCCCTCAACATTGCAAAAGGAAGTTCTCATGTTTCATTAAATCGTCACAAGGAAAAAACAACAACGAAAAAGGCAACAGCTAAACGAGGAAAATAAAACAGAGACAATATTAAAGAAAGTATGAAAAAAACATAATTAACTAACTTCAAAGTAGAATTATTCTTGAGATTCAAGTAGAACCCTCAGCTAGTCAAATTCCGTGCAGCTTATTAACCTTAAGGTTTAATTCACAACCTACCCTGAGCCAAGGTGAATCCACCCTACAAATCGAACCCCATTTCCCTTATATAAATTATAATTTTATCCTCCCATCTTCCTGCGAGCCATTCCTTAACGTACTGTTATTTTAGGATGTGGAATTGTTAGCACCCCGTCCAACCCTCAAGCTGGAGGACCACCCCAAGTCGGCTGTCCGCAATTGTTAACTGATTATATTTTTAGCAATCTGGATGCCTTCCCCACCATTTTTAACCTCAGAACTCGCAATGCCGAAGTAACAAAGGAGTGATATTATTTTGTTCAGTATTATATTCATCACAAAGTTACAGTTTCCACTTTCCTGTGCAAGATTGCGGAAAGAGAATGTCATACACAATCGAAAGTGACCAAACATTGCCTGTAGTGCATAAGGTACGACATGGTAATTTTTTTCTGACTGTAACCATGTTCTCTAGGGTTGACATATCATTAATACCCTTGTAAAGTGGAAGTGACGTGGTAGAGGTATACATTTTAGAAGAGACAAGCTCGCAGTCAAAGTTTCGTGTTTGATTATTCATTTTCAGTGGCAGACGAAGGAAAAGGACCGTTTACATTCAATGAAACTACTGCCATGCTGTTTCCCCCACCAAACAGCATGTATTGAGGCGAAAATAAAACGTAACATAAGAATGTATGTGGATATAAATTTATCAGCAAATTATAATCACTTAAGCAAAACACTTCATTAATGATATTTTTCGTTTATTGACATAATGAATTATTAGGCTTGCGAGGGATTGTAAATTTCAGGATATTATTATGGGATGTACCTGCCGTCGTGTATCGGACATATAAATGTAGCTTTATTCAGTGTTCCGCCAGAAATATTCATGACAATTCAATAAAGTTAAAACAGAGTAGAATATATCAGATGGATGTTTCCGAATGGTTTCAGATGGCTTCTCGGTTACAGATTAAAAATATCATTAGCTGGTCAATTTAATTACAGAAACTGACAAACAAAAATATTATTATGTATACATTATCCTCTCTGCATAAGATACACCACGCAAGTGCTACACAAATGATAATTTATACATAAATGTTAAAGGCCATCCTAATTAATTTTATCTTTGGTCGAGAGTTTCTGTGAGGAACAACATCTATTTATAGTCTCTTTCTCTGCAACAATGTTATAATACGTCAAGAGTCAATCACAGATCAACAATTTTAAAGCAAATAGAACAGAAGGTTCGAGTACAACGTAACCGTTGTAAAACAAATCAAGTTATAAAAACAGATCGTCAGAATTGTTTTGATGTTATAAAATCATACTTCACATATCATTACAATGCAATTTAACTATTTTACTTGAGATGTGAACAGAGGAAATGGATGTGTTAGCAAGAAAACGAATGTGTAGGTTTTAAAGTTTACGATTCCGTAAATGTCAGGCTGAAGACGGTTGAATGAAATACACGAAGACGTGCTGCAATGAACAGTCCTACTCCCTTAAAGGCTTCTTATCAAGAGATACACTGCTTTACGACATCTGACATACATCTTCATTATCTGCATGCTAAATGCAGACATAATTTAGATCACGAGGGCTTAATAAATTCGAGTGGACCTTCATGATAATTGTTATGTACATCTTCACATATCTGTGTTAGTTCAAACTTTCGTTTACATTCAAGAATTCTGACTTTAGTAACGTTTTAAAACATATTTGTATTACGTAGTAACACACGATAGCCTAAACAGATGTCCAGACTCGTTAACGTAACATTTCTCATGTTGTTCGACCATCCTACATCAAAGAATATCACTCTCATTATTTATATTCTGTCTTCCTGTGTTGACTATAATTGGTTCGTGTAGCTAATGAGTTAGCACGTTGAAATAAATAATTAAATTACACTGAACTGTACTGTATTCATTATTTACAATTACACACTTCTGACCAGAGTGTTATTAGAGTGGACTTGATAAATTCAAATTTAATACGCTAATCTCCGGTTCAAAAATGACCCCCCATCAACTCCTACGCGAATACTCGGTGCTTATGTCATTCACGCATATCTTATGGACCTACTATATCGAATCCATCAGCACTGATTTCGATTTGTGAATAGCTAACCGACAGAGTGAGCCCCCCTCTTACTGGAATATTTAATGACGAGGGGCTGAGCAGCATTGTTGTTTGTACCGAAATAAACAAAGTGGCAGCATTCATAATCGACCTTCGTAACATGATGATGTGTTTATTAACATGTATAATCTAGCTGAACCT
This sequence comes from Zootermopsis nevadensis, assembly GCF_000696155.1. Next base: position 68,989 of record NW_019059923.1, read on the forward strand.
ACACATGCCGATTCCCGAGATGGTAGTCGGTGACAAAAGGCAAATGCACACTGTTCCGAGAGCGGTCATCATCAATTTACATTAAAGGTAGTCACAAAGTAGCTTGTGTCGTTTATAAATGTTGTCGCCTATGTCCCATATTAACAAAGTAAATATGAGTGAATCTCTAAATGCATTCTGTCGAACGTACCTGATAACATGGCAAGTCTTTTCACCTGATGAGTCAAATTTAATTACATGGGCATGGTCGAAAGAGAGTGACGAATTTACAAAATACGAGTCGAAGAATTTAATAAATGTAATTGAATGAAGTCCGAGAATTTGCTGATTATCCCGCGTTTACTATAAGCATTCGTAACTAGAGAGCTTTGTTGACGTAAATACGTCTGCATTTTAGGGTCAGTGTCATTCCGCAAAAAAGTGTGACGAAAATGTGTAAGATTGTTACCAAGGAAACTTCATCTGTTTATCAACAAATCGACAATAATGGTTACCTAAGAAACATCTATTTACTCAGCATAGTTGTAACCTATAAAACATTACATTACATTACTTTACATTTCATTCAGCTATCACAGACCCATCTTAAGCGTAACTAATTCAAGTTAAATAAGCAAAGTCTTAATCAAACTTTACTCAATTGTAAAGCATGTATAAAGGAAATATTTAGAATAAAGCCAATATATAAACTTCCTTTCCGTATAGACGTATTTACGTCAAATTCTCCGGAACCGTGGTTCCACTGACAACTTTTTATTCTCGAAAAAGTTTCGAGAATGGAAAAATTATATCCTAAATTTTTTTATCCCCCTTGACTCAGTGTGTTCCTCAAAATCCCAGAAATCGCCATCCTTCCAATACATACACTAGGGGAATGATTACGAAAACTGCTACGAACAAGGATATTCTTCTAAAATCTAAGAACAATAATTATTTTATTTTTAGATAAATGCTGCAGTCCTTAAGTAATACTATGGTATTCTCAGATGGTCCTACTAAATTTCATTACATTTTACGATTCGCGTAATCCATTCCATGAAGCTTCCACACGGAAAGAAACGTTTTCCTCTTGGTCTGAATTTTACTCCAAATGATCTTCGCTCCACCTCTCCTATTTTCTTCCACTTTTAAAAAACACTGATTTACATTTGCGTGGTGAATTAGGAAAATGTTCGTTAAGCGATGTCAGCATTAAAATGTGTACTGTACCAATGGGCTGTTCCTTCTCTCTGGGTCCCTAGCAATTATTTTCGTGTTGAGTGGAGTCACTTCTCGGAACTTCTCTTCTGACTCCTTAACGAAATTAATAGCAGAGACTTCATCTGCTCCCTGACGTTTCACAATAGTAATTACAAGCTGAATAAGAGTGAAATGTCTCAATGATCACGTTGTCTTGCAAGAGGCGTTCAAATCAGAGGAGAGAAATGAATGTTGCTTTGTAAGCTAAATGAAATAGTGCTACTTGATTGTCTAATGGCAGAGGAGCACAAAATTCATGCAAAAGACCACATTTGCCTTCCCATTTTATGACATAAGAATGCATCTGTTGTAAATAATGTATCAGTTCAAAAGTAATTTGAAGATTAAGGGAAGTGAGACCGAGGTTAGCAAACAGAAAATCCGCTTAATATTTAAAACAATTTTTGTTTATTTTATAACATATCAACTATTTCACTTTACCTCAATATAAATCTGTCCCTAAACAAATACTGAGTAAAATAGCTCGTAAAAATTCTAGTCCATATCATATTTTAATTTCATGTTCCACATTGCAGTTGGTATTGCAAATTTTGTTTTGAAAATGTATTCCTGAACTTAGTGTAATAATACTAAGAGTATTTAAAAATCAAGGCAGTATTATTATCTGATAATTTGAGATATAATATGTTTATTACGTATGTAGATATACAGCTTTATGTTAAAACGTCTGACTACATTTTAATCACCCAATATGTATTATATTATTCTACTCTTCTTCTCATAAGACAATCTGTTTCTAGAACAACAGTTTTCTGAAGTTTCTTTACAGACTTTACAGAATTGAAACCCACCATGCTTCCGGAAATTATATCGAGAATTTTCAAGATCTTCAGCACATCAAGATTACGTCTAGAGCATGCCCAATCTGAGAGGAGACGAAGAATTGTTCCCAAATGGGTAAATTGGCCGAATCTTGAATCTACCCATTGTCGCCCATCTCTTTTAGCAATAAATCTTCTTAACAGAATATTAGTTGAATGCACTTTTCTGCTCAGTGAAGTAAGAATGTTACGAAACCGCGTGTTTAAGCAAACCTAAGTAATAAAAGTAACTCTTCATAATAAATTTTCAAAAATATATCGACCACAAACTTCAGAAATAGCGTATTAGTAAATCTGCGTGTGGGTTCAATTCGTCTTGGTTTCTGTCGGAAATGAGTTCAGAACAATTTTCAGCATTCAGTCAAGGTAGCTTCTCCGGGGCTGAAATTGAATTATTCAGCTGCGAGAATCTCTGAGAGCAGTGACACGTATGTGACAGCAAGTGCCTGATAATTAATTGCCTTCTGCGTCATGTCGGCGAGGGGGTAGGTGGGGTAATGGTGCCACTGTCGCGACGTGTGGACCTACCAGTCATTAACCCACTGCAAGCTTTTAATTATTGCCTCAGGTTTGCCTCCAGTTGAGAGAGAATACTTCTCGCTGTTACAGAATGTGTAGTTGGCATTTTCAATCGACCGAAATTGTGAATGTTTAATATAAATGCCAAAGCGAGATAAATTTAATCAAAAAATGTTAAATTCGCAACTGAACATCAATTAGAGAAATTAATATGGAAACGTAAATGTCACGAAACCAGAATTTACTAGAAGCAAATACAGTAGTGTGATTTATGTATTAATTTTAATTGGAATAACAGTTAAAAGAACGTTTGCGATACCACAATTTTTCATTTTAATTTTTTAAGAAACACAGGAAGCAGTTTCCCTTCTGAGTTGTAGCGCCGTGTAGTCTTGTAGAAGTTTACCAACATTTCAGAGGTCCTTGCTGCCTCCATCACCATGGCTATAAACCAGAAGTTAGCCATCTTCAGACTCACCGCCGTGAGAACCTTAGATCCTACTCAGAAGACAGTTTCTAAAAAATCATACTGACTCAAAAATTTAAATGGAGTACCTTTTGTAGAACATCCTAATGCAAACAACACAAAAAATGCTTTACTACAACAGGGAGCAACATTATTACCTACGAATCATTTAATTTTTGATCGATAAACGGATATAGAAATATAGGAACGAACTTAGACGTCAGGATGATATCTAATGAAACGTTCACAAGCATCACCATTTTAAACTTAAATATTCTACATCATAGAAATAAAATTTAACTACAAATTTACTATAATATAACTTTAAAGCAAAAGATAAAGTACTATCCAAAGCGTTAGTACCTTAAAGCATTTTAATGGGCAGAGAAGAAATATAGGATCTGTTTAAAAAGTGTTAATGCATTATAATGCTGGATTATTCTGCACATCCTCAATGTTCGAAAAGGTTCCTTTTTACGCGGTAAATACACTATTGCCAAGACAAAGAAATATTTGAAATCACGTGTCTGGCCCACTATCCATTGTATTCAATGATTACTGCACGTAAGTTCCATTACGTCTCTGAGGAAACGAAAGAATGTTAGCAAGTGTTCTGTAGTCATATTGTAACAAATTGTCTGGGAACCAGGAGGTACAGTCTCCCTTTGATAACACATTTAAAAAAAATCAGCTTTATACTATACTCTGAAAAACAAGAATTAAAGCCTATATTCTGGTGTCGCCATTTTGTTTTAAATATTAAACCTATGTTATGGAATCATTCCTATTAATATTTCTGGCGTATACTGACAAATGGCGCTACTCGTCACACTTGATAACGTAAGGTTAGATGAAACCCTCAGGATTTGAGATTATCAATCATAACAAAACTCCAAACTCCCGCAGTCATACCCTGGGGAGTTGCATGAAACCCGCTTAAAATTTTAAATCTAAAGCAGGTTCTGACGACAACAGTCTTCTGGGTTTTGACACCGTGTGAATAAGCACGATTCGAATCCTGAAGTGAGGCGTGTACCAAGTAAACAAGCTAGGAAGCAAGCGAAACGTTGAAAGCGGAGTGCCGCCCGAAGAGCAGGACGGCCCTTATTTTGATAAGAAATTCACGCATCCTCAGGAAATCGCCTTATAAACTATAACTGGGTATAAGATTGCGCTGACGGGTTTGATGGGTGAAGACGTAGAAGTGCTCTGGCAATAACTGGGTATAAGATTGGGCTGACGGGTTTGTTGGGTGAAGACGTAGAAGTGCTCTGGCAAACCATTGTTGCTACTTGTGTTAGAATTTCAAAAACGTCTCGCAAACTTAGGTCATGAGAGTTTCTTCCCGCAACCTTCCTGACTGATCTTTGATACAATATTTGAAAAGACTTACGAAAACAACAAACGACATTTTCATCACCGTTACACATTATGGTTGATATAGCTTCATGAAACAAACAACCTAAATCAAGTTTTATATTTACTTATTCAAATTATCGTAATATCCAGCGTGTACACACGTACTGCAGGAAGATAATATAAATAGAATTGACTTGAACAACAAATCATTTAAAATATCACATCATCATTTCCTGTTTAGTGCTTAAATTTATGATGTTTGATCCATCTGGCAAAATATATACAATGTCAACAATTTTACGGAAAATTTAAGCGAGCCCTTTTCTACGTTATTGTGTTGAGGGTACGCTGTGACAATCCACTGCTTGAGTTTGCAATGATTGTCAGCTACACTGTTCCAGACAGTAGGCGTACGTTCAAACGATTCCGAACATGTAGCGATACAAACAATCAGTGCTGAAAATTAACATACTTAACGATTTTGCGGATTAATTTGTGGCACATCTGTGCATTGAGAGATGTTGGTCGAAATGTTTTAATTGTAGTACTCGTGACAGGATTGTAATGGATTCATGGAAGTAATTTCTCGACGGTGAACAATACATACAATATCTTGTGCAGCTTGAAAAGTAAAGATTTCATGTTCCAGTAACTTTTCAAACTAATAAGTGGTTTATATTTATAAAATATTTGCACTCACCATTAACCAGAGCAGACGCTGTTGATAAAACGCAATTCACATTATGATGGTTCTTCAGGTTGCATTCGGAAAGCAAGATAAACCAGTCCACATAACCTTGTTGACATGGTTACATTTTCAAGTGGCTTCAGTTTTGTTTCTGCACCTATAACGTAGGCTACATCAAAGCGAATTAGTGTCACTTTCAACTTTATTTTAAATCGCGTTAATTGTCTATAATGCCTCAGCACGTTACTCGAACCAACAAAAATTACTATTCCCAAACAACAATTTTCGAAGTTATGTGGAGCGGAAACATAGAAACACCTAAGAAGCAAAACAAAAATTATTTTACACTGTCGAACACGTAGATAACGAAACGAACACCAGGAGAGGTGCACGGAGACTAACATTGCACATGCGTACACAAACAGCTAGCTACTGCGCAGCAAGCAGTCTGGGACAGACATGCGCAGACAGGTCGGGTGATGATGCAGTCACAAATATGATCCAACTGGTCAAATCCGCCTTGTAGAGTCCTGTCTTGACTCGCATGATAGCGTGGTGTTTCCTATCAAACACAACTTGGTATCGTTTATTAGAATGTAATCTCTTATTCAAAGAATTATTAATCAGCTGCCTCGTGGATACCACTCCTCAGATTAAATTCTAAGCCTGAAGACCGGAAATTCTGGCAGATTTTAAGTGGAATTCTTCAGTGGGGCAACACAAATACTTGGATAGTTCCTCACGACGTGAGGTATTAGTGGACTGTAAAATTCATGGTGTATGATACTGAGAAGTGACAGTTACCCAAATGGTCAATAAATTGCTTTCATCGGGTTTTAAAGGATGCATCCTGTTGCGTGCTAATCGTTAGATCGTTGGAGTTAATAAACATTGAGCCTATAATCGTGTAACTTATTACGTAGACTGTATACCTAACGACACTTTTATGGAACTGGAAGGGTTATTATAGCTTTCACAAACTTACATTATTGAAACAGGATACTCTGTTAAAACTTCTAGTTGGTCTTATTGAATTATTTTAAACGAACGCTGAAAGTAATTTAATATCTTCAAATAGGTCACAAGTTTTCTTCTTAATTCGTTCTATTTCAGGATACACAATAAACTATATATTTCATTTAGAACTACGTAACTACAGTTAGCACATGGAACAAACCATCATGACTCACACTGAAAAATACTTTAAAAATACAATATTAATGGTCAGAGGAGAGAAGGTTTAAAAAACAGACAGTAAATTTATTCGTTACGGAAGCAATATTTGCTGTACGTTGTAAAGAAATGGATTTTTTTTACCTCAGCACCCAGTTTATTAAACTCTTACCACTGCAAAATCAGTAATGGAGTAAGTGTGATTGATTGCATGCAATAAGTTCAAATCAATGCGCGGGTTGTGTGCCGGATATCTTAGACGTTTTCTCAGAGTGCATCAGTACTGAAAGCCGTGTGTCACGACTAGAAATATAATGCAAACACGTATCGATACGAAGTGGTTTTGCACAATACGAATGTAGTCTAAAGTACATTTATATACCAATATTTTGATAAATGTCATGTTTATATTTCCCCATCACAGGTTTTGTAGTGTGTGTCTGCTTATTTGTGCATCTTTAAAAATGAATCGTTTCAGGAATGATACGCTGCAATACAAACTTCTGTACATTACTCATGTTACATTAAATTATGTTGAGAATGACGTAAGTAAGTAACCAATACTGTGTCTGTATTTTGCCACTCTGTGTATAAATCCTAATAATCACAGCCTGCGAACGTCAGCCACATACACGTTCATATCTACTAACTAAATTCATATCTTACGTAGCTTATGAAGACTTACTTTATGTATTTATCGACGCAGTTATTATTTATTTATTTAGTGTTCTGTCTGACGACAGGTCCATATGAACAGGATCCGTCCATCCTTTTCTCGGACTCGGACCTGTTCATATACGTTCTTGGCAGATGATCCAGAAGTGGTTTGCCATTGCCTTCTTCTGT
>NW_019059923.1:81237-111549 GCF_000696155.1 Zootermopsis nevadensis
CCATCGTCTTTCCCCACCCATTTTCTAATATATTATTTCTGATCTTTCCTACATTTGAGAACCTTCAGTCCTTGTCACTCTTCACTGCTACTGTATCTTTCATTGTAGTTTATTTATCACATAACATCATACTGCCTATAGACAAAGATATTTATGTATTCTTTTCTTGAAATTAATTTCACAAACTCACGTCAGACAGGATAAATTAATCATAGAGTCCAGCATTTAGAAAGCTTTACGTGTGTGTTCAATTCCACAGAATGTCTGAAACTTTTGAAAGAGGGTTTTCGGAAAAAAATTCCGTAAGAATCTTACATGTGCGAATTCATCTTGATTTCTCCGATTGAATCGGCTTTCTACTGTCATTTCAACGGTCGCCCCTCTAGCGCCCATATTTTGAGTTACGTCTCTTCTCCAGGGTGCTACAAAAATATTTGAAGTTTTCCTTCCAGTCGTGCAAGTTTCATTTCTGCATTTTGTTTAGATTTTGTTAAATAAATATTTAAATCCACTCAGATCTTTTGTGTTTACTCTGTGCTTGAGACCAGATCCCAAAGATAGTGTGACTTGGGGACATGTTAACAAGACATTCAAACTGAAGGATTCATGCAATTAAAAGCTAATGTAAGCTTCCCTTTTAACAGGTTTCTCTTCCTTTCTTATCCCTCTATTTTCGTCTTATTCTTTTATCTTTAATAATTTGTTTATTCATTCTTTATTTCGTACTCAATGGGACATGCAAGTAAAAAGAAGAAAGAGTTATCTTGGCTACAGAAAATGGGCAATAGGAAAGTAAAAGAAAAATGGTTTATTAATTAATTATTCAGTTATTTAACAACGCCATTTCAGCTTTGAACGGTATGTAGCGTAAACTGATACTGAAAATAATCATAAATAAAGCCACCTATAATTTGAAAAAAAAAACACTAGTATCCTGTTTAAGGTATTGAAATTATATTCGTCTGTTGTATTTGAGTAATTCCTGTAAAGTTTTATTGGGGATGTCAGTGCCAACGTCTAAACAGTAGTATTGCTGTAGAGTGTTGCTATATACGGACGTGTGACTTATTATTATTTAGTGTTCTGTCTGACGACAGGTCCATATGAACAGGATCCTTCCATCCTTTTCTCGGATTCGGACCTGTTCATATACGTTCTTGGCAGATGATCCAGAAGTGGTTTGCCATTGCCTTCTTCTGTGTGTGAATGGAGTAATTGTTGGGATGCCACGGGGGAAAATTCCGTGTTGCCTAGACCACGGCCTTGCCCAACACAAGTTATAAATTCGGGCACCGCCGGGAATCGAACCCGAGACCCCAGGATTACAAGGCCAGCGTTCTATCTCAATATTTATCTTACCTTACTTCCGTACTGTTAGTTATAAGTTTCTTCTCACAGTTTAAATTAAGGAATTTATACTCCATTAGGGAACATTTTCATCGTATTCGTCTCTTCCTGTCTTCCCCCCCTCCCCCCCACTTCTGTAGGATTACTCCATTCTATACTACTAATCGATTGCCTTAGTCAGAAGAATAATCCCTCTGAAGCAATAAAACGTTATCCTATTTTAAACTTCAATAAACAGCCATTTATTCGCTATGGATTAAGAAAGAAATATTTCACTATAAAACATGTCTTTGTTACAATTAAAACATTATAAAAATTAGTGAAGCGCACTGTTCATTAAATTCTTTTGTTTCTCATCTTGCTTCCTTTAAAAATAATAACGTTAAATTAATTAGTGCCACTGAGTTCGAAAGGAAAACTTTTTTGAAAGTATTAAAAACTGTAATAGCATTTATTTATTTGGCCGTCTATGGATAATGTTTTAAGAACCACAGTGCTCTAGAGCGAATGAATACGAATCTAACACGATTTTAAATTATACACAAAATCACATTTGCAGCCCAGAATTCAATAAGATCATATTTAATACAGAAGGATATTTGGATTTCAATACCACAAAGAACGCATGTGGAAAAGTCTGACCATTTTGATATGGATTGCACTGTCTAGTCTTCTTTCACACTTTTCCGCTAGATTCCACTAGTGCACTGATACCCAAACCTGGTGAAAAGGACATGAGGTTGCGACGCCGACGCCATTTCTGGTCATGCGTCTTAAAATCAATCGCGTTAATACCGACAGATGGCACGCGACGCTTGTATCGTCATGCCAGCATAAATAAGTAACTGCATTATCTACTGTGTATCTAATGTCCTGCAGCCATAAAGACACAAGTTCGGGAGCGATGGCATGAAGTCCCAGATTGAAAGAAATGGACATTAATCAGGGTATAAGGCCGGCAGCCCTGTTACTTAATAACGGTCTTCTAGTTTTAATTGCAGACTTGAAACATGACCAGCTTATAAACAAAATAAGTTAAAACATGTACTGCATTTTTAGAGAGAATACTTTCATATTCCGAATTCAATAACATAATTTTTCAAAATTTCTAAAGAGGCTGTCACCGAATTATGTATTTTTTTTGCAGTAGTTCACACTTTAGATCGTTATGTTAGGTGCTGAGGAGAGGCGCTGGTCCTTCGTGCTTAGGTTTCTAGCTGAATGTTTAATCGTTTTAAATTCTAACCAGTTGCATTGTTTATGTGGGACTGCTATATTCTCCAACTACACTAATCCTCAGTCCTGGTTCCTTGCTGAATGTGTTGCGCCAACAGCACCAACAGATGGCATGCAACTCATGTAAAACTTTTACAAACCAGATAAAAACAGTCACATTATCTGCTGCGTATGTAATCGACTGACACCCTATAAATAAAAACATGATATTGAAACTAACTAACCAGATATTTAAAACAGGGTTTGTCTTCTGTAACAAATTTAATGTTAGTGTCATAATAGCTCGGATGTTTCGGAATTATAGATAATTGTTTCAAAGACACTTTAAGAACCTAATCACATTCGTTATATCTAAAATGAAAAGGAATTTTATTACTGCTACATACTACATATTCGGTACATTGCCCTTTTTAAATACGACTGTTTACACCAATGCACGTAAAAGTAAACTGCTTCCTAGAAAATCCCTGTCGCTTATGAAAGAAGTCGAGTTTGTATTTTTGGCCTCTAAGGACAAGGTGAGATTTCAGATTCTCATGGCAACGAGTAACTATGTACACAAACTAGCTAAATCTAATTAAAGTTCAACAAAGTTTGAAATTTTAAGAACAAAACTGTATTTTCTTACTTATATGTACGCTACCCGTATATAGATAAATATAAATAAGGAAACCTACTATAAAAGGAGGCATTTTAATAATTTGTTTTAGAAATTCAAGGACTTAATAGACTTTGCAAATCCGTCTAATGCTTCTACCGTATCTGTTTTTATCTTCAGTGATGACAAATCAAAGATATCCTCTAACATTCTCTTGTTTAAAACAAGACAAATAAACACAGATGACATTGAGAGAATGCTTCTTGGATTTCGGAAGTTTTGAATATGAGAACTTTACTGAAACTTTGGCAAAATTAATCACAGCGAATGTAAAGAATTGAAGCTGGTGTATTTTTACACTCAGTAATTTTGATTTCGTGTTATCGCAGCAGTCGAACAGTCATTTGAATCAGAAACCTTGACGAATCTAAAAATCATGTAAAATATATAGGCGTTAAATTGTGTATAAAAGGTGGTAGGTACCATACCAACGTAGAAACCTTTTAATATCGTTTTGATAATGAATTGATGGAAACCAATGTTCACAATGATGTCTCGAAAAAATGTACGAAGAGAATGAAGCTAATTGTGTACAGGCGAAATTACTAATGTTCTCTGATACTTGTCACCCGGTCAATTCGTTACGGGAATGAAAATATCGAAACGCTGGGTTACATAACTTCTGAGAATTCGTATTCCACGATATTCCTTGGAAAACAGTCTCTATAATATTCGTAGGTTACACAATGTTCTACGTGCTACAGCTAAAGAAAAATTCTACGTGGTTCTACTTCCTTTTTAGCTGGCGCTATTTTGAAATCGAGACGATGTCGTACACTTCCCACTATTAGTTAAATTAAATTTCCTAAAAACATTATCGATAAATTAAATATCACTTAATGCGTTTTAGTAAATCATCAACAGTTAAAAAGTAATCTTAGTATCATTTTTATGTTGACGTAACTTTATCAAATACACGTAACGGCCAAGTGTCATAGGTAAACACAGGCATCTCGCCACGGAAGCCCGGGTTTACAACCGGGGCAGTCCATGTGTGATTTTTGGTGGCATATGTGGCACTGAGAAAGGTTTTTATGTTTTCTCCGGTCAGTATTATTCAACTTCTGACACACATTCACTCATGTATAGGCAATTACGAAACAAAATGTATTGACTCGAAGAGGGGTCTTCATCTTCTTAATCAATTAAACTATGCTTCCACGCGCTTCGTATCGTTTTATATTAGTACAGAATCTCTTTGAAAATGTCGAGGACACCATGTCACAAGAGCGAATTGACATTTGAATTATATTAAATAGTGAGATGTATGTCATTCCAAAAGAGCGTAATTCTCCACACATAAATACAAACAATTATATTTGAGCGTATGAATAATAATCATAATAATCCAAATTTGTAAAAAGGAATAAGTGTAAGAATTAAGTCTCTTTTAAATCAGCCATGTTATTAATACGTCCTTCTGTCATGATGAGCTCGATATAATTCTATTCTTCATTTTCAGTTTAGTTATTTTGTTTTTGTGTATGATTTGATACAATTCCTAAAAGTGTCTTATAATTTGTACTTGAGCTTGCATTTAGCATTGAAATTTTTATTTGTACGTTCTTATTAACCAGTAAAAAGAGATATTCCATCCAATAAAAATTTGGAAGTGGTAGTTGCCATACAGAAGTCTGCTCAGCTATACTCTAAATAAGATTTGCGTTAAGAGTTGCACATGTCAGGTGTTTAACCTCTGTGTATTGGTAATGATATGTGGTAATTTTAACAACCAACATTCATACAAGCCGGGCGTTGACAGAACTATATATATTTTGATTATTACCAACTAAAGATTTAAATACGCAGAACTTTATAACTGACACTTTTTGAATACGAATCATGGGAAAACTTATTGCGGTGCAATCTGTAAAGTATAATCACAGTAGGCTAACCTCGGATATCGATAACAAGGTTAATATTCCGTAATATAATGTGTGTAGACCTTATTTGGGCATTCTGTACAAGTCGGAAATGCTCCTGACAAGTAATTAATTGTTCAAGAAAACGATAATGATGCCGGAAATTTGCTTCGAGGGACTGAAGTAAACAACAAAATCTCTGAAGATGGCTGGTTTCTGGATTGTAGAGCCGTGTAGTCTTGTAGAAGTTTGACAAGTTTCCCATCAGGGCTATGAGTCAAATCACGCTGATGATAGAGGCAGCAAGGACCTCTGAAGGAATGGTAAACTTCTACTGAACTACACGGCTCTGCAACCCACAAGAGAGCTATCTTAAGACTCAACGCAGTGAAAACCTCAAAATAAACAAAACTCCATCAAATATGCCGGTCTTTGAGTGGAGTTTTATACCTAGTATCTTTCTAGTACGAAGCAGGAATTCTAAACACACGACTTCGGCATTTTGTAAGCAATAAAAATATGATTTAAAACCACACAAGCCCAAAATGTGCTTTGCCATGATAAAAAATGTCTATTAGAACATCAAAATAATTTGGACCCGCGTATTTATCCGGTAATATAGAAGAAGCCAAACAAAAGCTGAGACGAAACAGTTACAACTTCTGACAGTTCTTTCAGCCAAAGGAAGGTAAGTCGCAAAAAAATATGTATTTGAATTGATAATAACCCAGAAGTTCACAATTCGAATAATACTTTCGGAATATGGTGTTTTGGTATATTAGTTATCACTAACTAATTCACTGGCTTACAAGACGTCTGGAAGGGACCGCTGTAAATTTGGCACAATGTCCGCTGAACTATTTGTAACTGAAACAGACAATAAGTATTTTGTCCAAACATACGTGAACTAGAGCAACATTTTTAGTAACCAAAGAGCAGCAATGTATAAAAATGTTTCCTTCTTCTACACCTTTAATGTTTATGTGTGTGTATCAGAGACTCGACATTAGTAACAAAATGATAAATGAGATAATATGTCATTGCTTATTTCAAATTTGAATCAAATAATCGTACACGCCTTGTAATCTGAATAAAAACAGACACAAAATTAACCTTTCGAATTGAAACATATCGTGTGTACTTTACCACGAAGTGTCTCTTTAACGAAAGACTTTAATGATGACTTCACAATGCTGCGGACGAAGCTAAGTCTCCAAACTTTGGTGTGTTCTCTATTCAATCACCTGATGCGACTAGTAACCCAAAATTTCATTATGCTTATTCGCCTTAAAAACTCCAGATCACACATCTCTAACCTTTACGGAGGGACTTATGTAGATATTTAAATAGATTTGAATTAATTTTTATTACGGCATAAAAGTTGAGACTTCAGATTGTCACAGAGATGAGTCTAAGGAAGCGTTATTTCGGACTAAAAGCGTTCTTTATTAATTTTATGAAATCATAATATATTTTATTCGTACAAAACACATGAATTCATCTGACGTAATTTCATGTGCATAAATAGGTGAATAGTTCGCTGTAATGATGGCGGTATAGTAATGTTCACTTCTGCACACACGCACACAACCACCTGAAGCGTTGCTAATGATGACAAATTCCTCTAAAGTTATGGTTTACTGCGGTGTTGTCTCCAGCTGTGTAAAGAAGTTTTCAGTATACATCATAATTACAGGTTAATAGTAGTATGAATACAAGGTTGACCGCTATTGTAATTTTTCTGTCAAATCTCATTACCTTAAAACTAAAGTTCATGTAGTCCAACACGTTTACAACTTCGTACTTCACAATCTAATGGTCTTCAGAATTTGTACGTTTCAATTTAAACATCTGTACGTTCTAGGCTACCCAAATAAAACTGAAGGCAGAACATTTCTGGGGCGCTAGGGCCGATATAAAATACGTAAAAGTAGCATACGGGCAAGCTGGACAGACGAAATGTCCCTGGCAATTGGAAAGGATGAGTGTATTTCGACAGGCGGAGGAGAACAAAGGGTTCTTACTTTCAGTCCTCAGTACCTTTCTAACTACAGCACTCTCTAAAATTGATACTACATCAGTGCTTGAAATCAAACGAACAATTCTGTTGCTACGTTAATGAAAGTGTTGGTTCCTGCTTGAATATGGACGGAACTAACTTGTGCCATTATACAAGGCGAGAAACAAGAGCTTTAAGCTGAAAATTCTTATACGGTGGTCAGATCTATTTGTCTCTCTGTCCGTATGTATACTTTTATTCACACGCCCGTGACTTTCAGCGAAGTTTTACTACACAAAGTGTAGAGATACACGTAATTTAGGAGCACCTGCTTCATAAATACGGTGTTTTAACATCAACTACATTAAAGATAGAATTTTCGTAAAAAAAACACTGATTACTAACAATTAATAAAATTACATAAATGTTAAAATCTTAATAAACGTTATTAGGTTATCGAATTAATACATGGGAGACAGAAATTGTATGTAGCATGCATATGAAGGATGAGAAATTCATTTGTCAATTTTAGTCAAAGAAGGAACATAATTTCTGATTACCAGTGATGGCTGTCTCCTGAAGTCTGTTGAATTATGATGCCAAGTTATTTGAAATAAACATTATAGGTAAAGGCGGCAGTATAGCCAAATTCCGAAACGCAGAGTATATCCGAATAAACCTCTTTCAAACAGTCTTACTGTAATGAATCAACAATTGCCACAAACCTTTAGTCGCTGAAAACTGTTACTATATAGGACGTTAATACTTTGAAACGTTCTTCCATTTCAGAAGTTGACAAAACTACGTCAAGGAGCATTAATATTGTATTAAATCATCACAATTCCTTTGCGTAAACTGAAATGGATCAGTACTAGCATCCTTCTCAAAAAGAAAGAAGTTAGAATCTGATAATCACTGCGTGCTAACATCTCCACCTTATTTGTAATTCCGAGTTTCGATTTCCGAATGTTAAGTATTGAGATTGCGGTCTCACCTTATTGCCACTCCAGCGTTACCTCCTCTCTGAGGACTCCCAAGGGAACCATCGGCGAGAAGGCAACGAACAAGCCAGCACGCCACATTCCTCAACCATCTTGGAATAGAACCTTGCGATCTCTGTGTCTGTGATCTGCTTCCTACCAACGTACCTTTATACTTCATAGCCTTTTCTTTATATTCCCTCTCTTTTTTGTTCTGGTCCATTTCTTCCACTCTTTGTAATGGAATTGTTTTCATTTTGTGCAGTTTTCCAGCATCGTCGCCTCGTGTGCACAATACGATCCAATATACGGTACAGGACAAGGGCGAACTTTCGCTGTGAACGTGTGTTATTCGCTTGCGAATCTTACCTGAGAAATATCGCAGACAACGAAACTTGAAGTTATTATTTAAAGTCAGTGGATAAGCCGAGAAAATGAAAAGTTAACTTTACCCGATATTACTGTGATACATTTAATGCGAAGAAAGTTTGTTGTCATTTGTCTACAGATGCACCCTTTCGCCATGAGACGTAACCGAGGCTTGTAAAGAATGTTCATATAATCTACATTTTGCAGCGACATTCTTCTTAAATTAACATGTTTAGAATAGTTCTCATGGAAGTGAATAGTTTTCTGTAGCGTTTTACAAAATTGCAGGTCTAAATTAAATATAAAACCGAGTTTAAAGTTTGTTGGAAATGAAGTTAAACTACGGGATAAGATAGATGGGGGAACTGAGAGATACAGAGCGGAGAACAAGCCAGCTTAAGGAAAGATAACAGAAAATATTCAACAGCTGCTCGTAAATGGTATCCATTCAACATGTTATAATGTGCCAGTAGGCACGAAAAGTCATACTCCTCAAAAATGAGTCATGCAAGGGATAGGTTCCTTTGACGAATATTTGGCATGATTCGGCAAAAACCTTTATAGTCTGAGAATACGTGTAACTTTTAATTCACTACATAAAACAATATCAGATAAAATTTTACTCAGTAAATAAGCTTTTGTGATTATGATGTTGAAATGACTCTAATCGTTACCGAAATTCTCAGCATTTTATGATACGAAATTTAACGCTTTATTGAGGCCCAGTTCATTATTGAGTGCCCCATTTGGTAGAAGACATTGCAGTGGCCATAAAATCACTGGTCCGTATGTTAAGTTATATCAATCAGTTCTCATACTCATATCGTATGTAAGATACATATTAATATTATCCTTCATTTTCAAAGTGATTTGAAAAAATAGATTATTATACGTTAGGCAAATTTGTAATACAGAGTAAGTAATGTATACTTTGCTTAATTATATAAAAGACTAATTCAATGTGTAAGTGACAAATTATGACCTGCTGTAATAAATATTTTTATTTCGAGTTTTACATACTAACTGAACGCTTCTGCCAGGCTAATTTATGTCAAGGCCATCAGGTGGAGCTCAGTCTAGGCTTAATCGATATATTTAAAATACGCAGAAGGATAGAGGGACAGATTTATTTTCCCAGCAGTCCTGAATTTTTCCTCCATCATACCTATTAGATAATCGGATTAGTCTCCGATATAATAAGCACCAAGTGCGAAAGTAACCGCTCATTTCCATCTTGCGTTTAGGTTAAGAAAGCTTACAGCTATAATTCTACTCCCCTGACATTCCTTCACATGATAGAATAAAACTGTCCCGCTATACGCACGCCATGTTGGTGCTTGGAGGAAGAAGACCTGGGCACTGGATGGGCGTGAGTGTTTAGCGTCGAGCAGAGGTCACAATGAAAAGGACCCTGGTATCCATTGACTACAAGGCTTGTTCACAGCTTGGTGCTGAGGTGTTAAAACCACATTTTTTTTAACTTATAAACAGAAATAACATCAAGGTGATGTTTTGAAAGCTCCTCCTTGCAGAAAAAACTCAGGCCTGTTTCTGTGGACCTATATATAGATTTAATGACAAAGAGAAATTTGATAGTTCTGTATAAACCAAAACTTAACGACTACATGTAACCGAAATTTTAACTCCTTACTGACAACTCGTGTCTTTTGATGCTTTTAAAAATTAATAAAAAATTTTACCTCTGACCTTTAGAAGCAATATGGAGCAAAGTTTTATAGCTGTTATTCACTGCCGTCACTCACACACACACACACGCGCATATATATATAAATATATATGTATATATATATATAAAGAGAGAGAGAGATTTATTATCTCCCTGGGCCTCTTCATAAAATTGTGCTGGCAATACAGTTGAAATTGAATACAATTAGACTCGATTAATAAACAAAATATCGCCGTAACTATGTAAGACCCCATGCAGGTCACGTAATGTTGCAAACCTGCTGCGCCTTCCGCCAATTGTCTTTCAACAATCGAAGTGCAAGGCATTGTCACAAGTGCAACGAGCGTTCATTGTTGAACACTACCTGGCATCTCGTTTGTGATAATAAGTTCACGGATACATTTACTGACTCTTTTGTTCCAGACAAAATTGACGATTTCTCGTCTTTGAAACCGTTTACGTGACGAAGGAACTGTTCACCGGGTTGCATCAAACACGAGGAGAAGGCGAATGTATGCTTCGCTGAAGGCGGTATACATTTCCAGCACATAACATACATTTTTTTGTTTTATGATTTTATTTTAATTTATTTTTTGACAGCAGAACATGTGTCAGGAATGGTTTGCGTGACTTTTAGATCAAACTCTGTTTATTATCTATGAAGGTTCTCTCAGCTATGTTATCTATAATTACTTAACACGCTCAGAATTTTAGAATCATATAATAAAGAATGATTAAATAATATTGGAATCTTTTATGAAATATGTTTCCTTAAATAATTTTCGTAAAAGCAGTTTTAATTTCAAGTAATCACACGGCATTTCCCTTTTATAATTTTTTTTTATCATTTTGAGAACTCTAGAGTATTATTTATCTTGGAAGCAATCACGTCTCAGTTTGTGAGTAAAATGCTGTACCACCGACTGCAAAGAGAGTCGGTGACAAAACTTCAATGTGTTGTAAAAAGATCAAAAGCAATGTGGAAACAAACATTTAATATTCAGGCATTGACTAAAAACTTCGTAGCTTACACTTTCATATTTGCATTCTGGAGGTACTTTGTTACAATTTCTCTCTGTAAACGGCTGATGTACCTTGTTTTTCCACACTTGTCTAGAATCTAGACCAGTGTTGGAAAAATGCATTGAAAATGTACACACCATCAAGCCAAAATTTTTATTACACTCGCAACACATCCTCTGATATAGCTGGCAGAAACTACAAATTTATTAATCGCCCAGTGTAAGTGTACTGTATAATAACGCGAATGGAAAGAAGTTCAGGCTTAATTAAATTTCGGCAAAATATTTTCCAGAATTTTAGTGATTTTGCTTTCGTTTCTCGCCTCGATCTCTATATATTGCAGATACAAAGGCTTTGTTACATGTTAAAATCCGTTGTTGGAATGCTATCTCACTGAAGACAAACGTTCCATAGACGGAAACGGAGTTTTTGTATTTCGTTAAATACGAAACGACAAGAAAAAATGTTTATGAAAGATCTTAGAGATATATTTTAAAGCGTTTCAAGAATATTTGTTAAATTCCTTTACTTTCTTGTAAATCAGTCAGTACCTCAGACACTATGGCGTAGAATGATAAAATGACTATGTATAACGAAATGAAACGGATATGAAAGGAAGCATTAAAAGCTGAACAATTATGGAATTTTCTTCGACGGCCTGAGGAAAACTACTATAAGAGCCAAAACGGTAGAATGTATCCTGGTCGTCGGGCCTTCTTGAAACGTAACACAATTACTATTTGACAGAGGCCCAAGTGCTGGGATTCTAAATTGCAATGAACAAAAGCCTGCCAAAGAAAAGACTGAAACCATTAAATATTAAGCTCAGTTTGAGCTGGGGGTTAATCAAAGCGAAGCGGACCAGAATTAATTTCGCTGAACAACTTTTAGCGTCAACCGCCCACATTTCACTGAAAATTATTTAGCAGCGTCGGAGTTGAATGTGCGGACCGAAAGGAGACAGACAGACACAACCCCACACATTAAACGTTCATTTTAGCGCGTTTTGCACGGACGATATCAATTAAAGTTGATCGTGCTGTTTGGTGCTTGCACCGTGTGGAAGTGAACCGTGCAGCCAACGTTTCAGAGGAACAGACTGCCTCCATCATTAGGGCTGAATTTATGAATGCTGCAAACAACTGAAGAACTTAGGGCGGACGACGGTCATTGTGGTGTAACTATTTTTGTGTGCGGAAAGCTGTTTTGGACGAAGGTGTGAACTAGTTAATAGTACGGGTTTTTGTTTGGCGGGGGAAGGCTCCCATTTTGGGAGAAAAACTTTGTGTGGATTAATATCAGTGTTTACGACTAAAATTCAGTTTTAAATCTGTACAGTGTGTGCTATATGCTCGTTCCATCTCACCAACATGATTTGATCATCCTAATAACATCTCTTGAAATACATATTGTAAAACTCCTGATTAATTCAACTGTCAGGAGCTCAGAAAAACTTATAATATGTAACTGGATGGAACAACTTCATACGTGTAATATACTACGCTATATTATCTGACTGAATACTGAATAAACGTTACCAGAAATGTGTGTTCAACTGAACGCGATCGATAAAAACGGGAGTACAGTATAATTCCCCGAATTCTAGCAAATAAACATACCGTGCATGGAGTACGTAATCGTCATTATTCTTTTAATATATGATTTTCTTTTAATGCCGCCGTGTTTTATATTACCAGCAACACACAGGAGACTATACAACAGTTCTTTGGTCCTACCTGAGATCATACGATTCCAGAAGCAGGCGGTAAAGGGGAAGACAGGATAAATTACGGTGGTGAGCAAAGTAGGATTAGACCTAAATGGGATACGGGGAATTGGGAATAGGGTAGGAGAAATATAAGGGGCTGGAACCAATTGCAGAAAGTCTGTAGTAAGCTATAAGGGTTTATATCTTACGGAGTAACAGAGGGCGGCCATACACCTTTCTCGTCCGTGCAGCAGCCCAATATTTTCTCAGTTGTTTCTTGCTCAAGGCGATAGTTTCCATATAGTACCCGGCGTTGGAGAGAAAGAAATCGTTAGGACCCCGCATGCAATCGCAAACAATATGGGCTCCTTCAGGCACCCTCTGTATATTGTAAGGCTAGGCAACGTTGTAATTCGAATAGAATTATTCCCGAATCTAAAAGGTCCACTTTCACTTTCTAAGGTCTTCCAGCTTGTAGTTACCGTATTTCTGTTAAAATGGAATTAGGCGTTTGAGACATAAAGCTTGCACAGATCTATAGCCTCCAAATTGAGTTCCTTACGCGAATTCGCAATCCTGTGGAGTGTGGGAAAAAATTGATTGGGATGACCGCCTGTCTGTACCAGTAAAAAAAACTCTAGAAAGGCGCATTCAAGTGAAATTTTGATATGGAATGTTGTATTACATTTGTCGACACATTCTAATTTCTATTAAATACGACAATAATCTTTTACTTACATAAAGATATTATATATATATATTTGATAGCAAGGTTTCCATGGCAGTGAAGATGTTGGTGTTGTTCTGGGTTGTGAAGCGTGTTGACATTTAGGTAGATACTAGAATTTCGGAGGAAAATAGTTACAGATGTAAGCAGTATTTCCTCCGAAACGCCGGTATCTATCTACAATTATACAAGGTTACACACCCAGAAGTCCATCACCGACACCTAGCTATGTTATTTCTTAGTTATATTTGTTATAATTTTACAGCGAAACAAAGTTTTTGTGTAGGTATATAAAACAACAATGTCAAATGTTGCAAATTTCGGGATCTGTTGCATTCAATCAATAACACATATATATTAGGAAGTGTGTTTGTTATGTAAGTTATCATATTTACATAAATTCTAAGGTATTAAACTTGTAAATATGTTGATTTAAAGTTGTATATTCAAATTAGCATAGCTGTCGCGAACGTAAGAATAGGACATTTCTAAAAAAATTCCTTTTAAAAATGTTATGATCTAGGCACTATACTTATGGAAATGTACCTCAATGAAAGTTGTTTAACTTCTTATTCTTAACACTTTTTAAATACAAAACGTTTGAATGTTGCAGATAATTCAGAATAATTTATATTATTCCTCCGTTTTCACCTGAGGAATCCTTGTGCTTTGTAATGCATGTAATTGCAGAATGTATACATATTTAACAAATGTGCATAAAGACTATGAATTTCCGAAGTCACTGAAATATTTTCAAACACACGCAATTTTGCGTGTGACATTAAAGTGGTGCTTTGTGGGCACCAGTTATATGGCGAACAGATGACTGAGCAAGGCACATGAATCATTCGACATACTTATTATGTCAGTTTGCGCTGATAAAATGTGGGTGGATCTTTGCAAGGTATTAATGTGAAATAGGAGAAATATTTCTAAGGAGACGTTTGTACTGCACCAAGGTACATCTTTCGTATGTGCTTCAAAGCAATTAGGTTTTTCAAATTTATTTTACTCGGAAGTAGAGTCACTCTGTGAGTGCAGGAGGTATACAAAATGTAACACAAAATGTGCGTACTCTATTAAAAAAGTAGAAGAATTACATACTTCTCAAGGCAATAACACAACATAATATCAGAAAGTTTTTTTTATATATTAAATAAAAACAACAGGCTAGTTATCGAAGCTGTTCGTATATTACAATGGGGAATTAACCAAATATATTCTTAAACGTATTTATCTAACACCTATGACATAATGATACTTAATGTATGGATATTTCTCTGCAACACTGGTATACGTATTACATTCTACGCAATAGCGAATATCTGAACATTGTCTTTGGGATGTGATAAGAGATAAACGAAGAGATATCAAGTCAGAGAGAAACATTTAATTTTTCGAGGAATGCACTGTTATATAAAACACCATTTACAGCTTTACAAAAAAGACTGTTCACTGATATCACGCCTAGTAGTCTAGCTTATATAATTAAATTCTTTAAGTGATTTTATATACGATATATTTTTTGGTAGAAGATGTATGAGGGCTTCAGAAAAAACCTGTAACATTGCCACATATATCCACAGAAAATCCCGTATAGAAAATTGTTGATATTTGAAACAGAAACACGCTGTTTTCTTTGCGGTAGGAACTGGATTTTTAAATATTATTTAGGCGAAATTCGATATTGGAAGTGAAAATGATATTATTTCCCAATTTTCCATTTTTTTTATTGTAACACAAAAATTGCTACGTTTCGAATTACCTAAAGTTTACAATTCATTCATTCGAGTGTAAAACGAATTAATTTTAATATCTGTCAGTTTTGGAATTCATTAAGTGCGTTCGTCGATGCAACGTTTATCTGTGTAAAAAAACCATTTTTCACGCCAGAGAAAATCTCGCTGTTAACACTAGGTGCGTGTTAAGTCATTCAATATACATTTAACTTCTTGGTAACAAAACGTGCTACAGATCTGAATTTTACATTTGTCATGTAGCCTACTCGTTCTGAATTGCAGCCAGATTACGCTAATCTGAGCGAAAGTTTCGATGGCTTGACAATCTAAATGTCAGAACGTCTTGTACGTTGTTCACTGACACAAACACCTAGCTTGGAAAGGCAAGGAATGTTTTTATGTGATTACACACGACGGAAAGACGTATCCGAGCAACGATGAAAGAGCAGTTCATAATTGCTTTCATCGTGCATCGGCATATCTGCCGCTAAGGAGTCTGACGACATTGGGAGAGTCGTGGAGAAATCCTATAGTGTTTAGAAACTGTGAAAACTAGAGCTGAAACTTAATGAACATTCTATGAAGCGTCATTAACAAAAATAATTAGTATCACGTGTAAAAGAATTGCGAGATTATAAATATATATCAGAATGAGAACTGAATAATTTATTGTAAGACGAGATAATAGGAATTACATTTTTAATGTAATGTTTATCATGAAACGTATGCAAAATGTTCCCATGAACATTGGATGGTTAATTACAGATTTCTTCTTCTTCTTCTATGGCTCTCCTATTCGTATTCGTTTACAGATTTAGTATCAGTTTAATACAATACAACCTAGGTCGAAGTCAAATCTTTGCGTATTTATAAGGGTGGAAGGGAGAGGGTAATCAAATAAAATCTTAAATAAATTGAAGAAATAATCAGCTACACACAAATGGTATTCTATTAATGTTTAACGCGCGTTTTGATATAGATAACGTACTTAGGCGGCTTGCTATCGAAATTACTTCTTGCATTGCCTAGGTTCAAGAAAGATCGTTTTGAAACAGCACACCACATGAAGAACTCAAGTAGTTCATATAGTGTCCGTCATTTTTCATCATTTGTCTCTTTCATATATCTCCACATGTAGAAATATATGAGTATCAAGTTCGGCGAACGGAGTGTCCAGTCATACAGGCCCCCACGACCAATCTTAATGACCAAGGATTGTGATAGATAATTTAAAAATTAGTTCAGCAAGTAACCTAATCAATATTAGGGTACTTAAAGATGGAAGGATAATGGGAATAGACGTATAAGCTTACTTCCCATTGGTTGAGACTTCGACCCATGTTAATGTATGATTTAACACTCAAATAAGACAATAAATAACCATCCGAAGTTTGCCACATGTTTATCGGCGCATACTGTATACGATTGCCTCACAGATATGTTTCTTTGCCCCGCACTTATATTAACTGTGACGTGCATATTCTAGAAAGTCCGGCAACTCGGTTGTGACATCCACAAGCTCTCTACAGTCCAGCCAGTTCTACGAACGGCAAAATTTACTCCTAAGAACTACATCGATTTTCAATTACGAATCAAGGTTTACAACTGAGGTTCACTTTAACGTTAAAAGAATCAACATTTAATTCAGTACGTGTAATGACAAATAATATTTTTATATATACTCTGATAGCCAACACCTCTAAAGCTACTGAATTTCTGTCGTTCGAAAATCTGTGTGGTATTTCGATCTGGTGCATTATCTTAAACGAACTTAGCCTCAAGGTTGAGAGGCGATAAATGTGTCATTAAACTACGATATTAATCTATGTGTGTACTGAAAATCCCTTTCATTATTACAACTGTATAATTAACATTTCTGAAGAATTACCTAAGATATTTCGACCATAAATCAGTGAATTGTCTAGTGTATTTTCATTGAAGCCTAGGACTCAGTAATTCGTCAATTTGTATACGAAAATTATGTGAAAGAGACAGGTCTTTAAGGCTATTTTCCATTCTCAAAATCCTTTATTTCCAAATTTTCCGTATCACCCAAAGACATTCATTCATTCATTTCAATGGAAAAAGTGGCTTGAAATGTTCAGTTGATTCTTTTACAGCACCTTGTCAATGAAACCGTAAATGCTTATAGATTTTTGGCTGTGGATGTACAAAGAGTTTCAGATATAGGTAATAAGAACAAGACCCACAGTCTGACTTTGTGCCCATGTGTTGGTGTACCAACTTCCCGGAAATACCATGTTATAATCTAGAATATTTACGTTACACGAAATCAATAATACTGGTCGGTACGTCAGACTTCGTAATTGAAGCAGACGACACCAGGCGCCAGCAACAAGCGTAATATTTCAGTGTTCGTTGAACTGGAAAGCATTTCGTCTGAATGAGACGTTCGCTGGTGCTACCGCCAAGCTTGCAAACGACGTTCAGAGATAGAAGTATTTATTATTTCGACCGCTCGTTTTTAAAATCGAATATGATTCTCAAAGATAAATGTCTACAAATTTATAATTCGAACAGAATTTAATTAATACATGCTTTTAATAGCCAAACAAACAGATGTATTGTTTTTCTTAATGCAGTAAAAGTTCTCAGTTTAAAAATTAATGTTATGTGCTAAATTTTACATGCTTTTAAAATTAACATAATATAATAGCCATTTTAATTTATATACACGCTGTTCTCAGGGAATTACATGAATTGTGTTCTCTAAAAAGTTATTTCAAACAGTTCCAAGTTTGACTTCAAGCGCATAGATTATATTGTCATAGTGTGCTTACACTAGACCTCATAGGAAGGTCAAACTCGTCTGTTGTGAATCGGGCCCATTATTCTTTCTCAATGTCAGTAGAGCTATCGATTATACCCATGGCTAACTCCAAAAATTACTGTTTTTATTTTACTTCCAACTTATAAATTAAGACCTTGAATGGCTTACATACGAGACAAAATTATGTATATACTACACGAAACAAGATTGGAAAGTTTGCTGTAACTTGATGTACACATATTCGCCACATGATTATTTTGCATTTTTTTTTATAACTCACTGTTAATGAGGTTCATGTACCATGAGTTTGAACACAATCTTCGCGATGAGACTCATCCTTCATCTTAAGATTTCCACTGCATATCTTCATACATAACCTCTCTTTTTAGTCATATTGTATCACCAAGTTCAAACTATAATAAATTAAATTCTACCACAAATAGGCCCATTTTATTTCTGAGAATTATTTGAAGTTTTCATTATTATCAGAATTTATCTATTTATAAAAGGACACAATATTTCATTATTATTGTATGTATTATCTGTGTTTGCCTGTTATTGGCTTCTTGCTGTTGGCAAACACGTAAATAAATTAATTGAATTGAATTGAATAATTATAGTTACATTAGCCGGAACTAATATATGCGTTCCATGTCATTTAGATGTCAAAGACACCGGAATCAGCATGGTTGAGATAAATAGCAGATAAGAAAGCATGCAAAGTCCATATTTTCCTGCTGCAGTAATTTGTAGCTCGTTGTCTTAGTTCCTATGATGGTGATGCATCTGATTTACATAATATAAGAGTTTATTTTCCTTCTGCTCACAAGATGGTAACGTAGGCGAGATGCACAGTTTCATCCCGGCTACTATACGTCACTTGAAGATCACACAACACAATTATCAGACTCTCGAAGACTTTTATTGACTGCCTGTTAACAATATTGTTAAGGCTTAAAAGTGTCTAAACAATTTCACGGTCCACATTGTTTGTCATCTACGGTGGCATATAATTCTGGCTGCTGCTCTCATATGAATTTCAATAACACAATAAAACAGAAGCAAAACCGTGGACCAGAATGCTTTTCGCTCGAGAGTAATAAAACTAATCACCCGGACGTTTATATGAGCCAAACGGGCTTCTATAATGAAGCTTTAGTTGTTATTGAGCCACCAAAGAGTCGTTAACACATTGATACTGACTTTCCGACTGAACTTCAGTGATTTTCAATGGATATCAACGGTCTCTGTTCAGTTAATCTGGTTTTGCTTCCATAAACTTATTTTAACTTCAAATTCTCGGCGTATCTGACTTAAAAAGTTCAGTGCGTTATGCAGGCTTAATCGTTTTTAGTATTTATCATTTGTTTCTGTCTTAATCACATTCAAATTCGACGTGACGTCAGTATTTGTTTCGTAAATATTAAATGTTTATATTAATAAGAGGATCATTCATTGACCTCGACTGTGGCAGTGCTGGATTAATCCGAATAAGGTAGAGGTGAATGGCAGGCTCTTGTAAATATAATAATAAACGTTTGTATTTTATTAAACGCGAAGAATTTTGTTAGATTATCGACTAACTATTCCCATACGCTATATACTTTTTAAACATGTTTCCGGATACAGCGAAGTTTTTAAGTTATACCCACGTCACACCCGATCCCACAAATTACGAAGTCTAAAATCGTGAAAAAGTACTGGCTGACACCACAAACAGGCCATTTTACCAGTAACCTGCAGTCACGTACGCCAAAAACTCAGGTTTATTTGATTTTTCCTGTTCGAACTTTAAAACACGTAGTAGATTCTTTATAACGCCTAGTTTTGGTCCATGCACTAGTAGTCCCGGCCTTACCGACTTACTCGAAAAAACAGATAAATTTTTTTAGTGTATGGGACCATACCACGCTTTTTTAAAAGTATTTTATTGAAAAGTGCCTTTAAACTCAAAAACGCAGATTATATCCAAACGGCAAAGCGGCTTTGCTCCGTATCGTGCTGCACTTCCTGGAATGTTCCATTTATTAATAAGTACAGGCCTCTACGTTTACCTACACGAGGCTAGGCAATTTCTGGAAAGTTGTGTAACTTCCTTCTGAGTCCGAGAAGATGAATTTAAACCCACTATAATAATTGTTTCCACTAAAATATATTTCCATTATTTTGCGTGTGATTATTATTGGAACACTGAGCTATGAATATAAATTACTGGTGTTCTAGATTTGTAAATTGTTACAGTGACACTGAATAAGGACAGAATCGGACATTTGAAACATAAGGATTGATTTAAATTAATCAAGTGAATAATTAGTCTAACTTTATTCCATATTTAGGCATATACACTTGATAGTTTGGCCATTTTAAATTTACCTAAAGCTACCTAGACATTGTTACAGTACAATACTGACGAATTTAACTTCATAACAAAAGAATTCGCTAGTCTTTTGAAATATATCATTAGGTAGATACATTTACCAGTCTCGACTACAGTTTACAGAAAGCCAATTTTCCGAGGTAAACTGAGGGTAAATATTTATTATGCGAGTGAAACGTAGAAGAATAAAACATATTGCACTATATCCGTGTTTGGTATTGCATTTACATTTGGAAATGTCACAACAATATACATTTTATTCAATAGCTTTAAAGACATTTTGAATGAAACTCCGATCAACTTCTGCCAGAAAACATCACAGAAGAGAGTAATTTTCATACTCACCGCTGTGACAAAGTGAAATCTAGTGTTTTCAAGCTTAATTCAAAGGAATTTGTATCCGTGCATGTAGGTGTGTATACACTCATGTATGCATATATATGTACACACACATATGAATACAGCGCACAATGTAATGTTATTTGTTTTAAAGTCTTCGTACAGAAGTTGAAAGTATTTCATATCAATGCTCAATAGTAAGAAAACTCACTCAGATTATCGCAACTTGGGATACGATCCATGAACCTATAATGTGGAGCCGACACGATATCCATTGCATATAAATCTAGGAAACTCAGTTACGTCATACCATGACACATTTACTTCCGCCCGCACAAAAAATTCCAGTTTCTACAAATTCCACTTCTTACCAAGAATGAATGTCTTGTAAAACTAACGAAACGTTTCTGTTCCATGAAATGTCGAACAATGAAATACACAATATAAAAGAAGTTTTCAATAATTTATTTTCGTGCATGGTGTATAGTCAGTGTAATACACGCCAATAAATCAGACCAATACGTACGTACGTACGTACGCATTTATGTCGGTGTGCCCGCTGTCGTATGCTTGTAGTATGTATTTAAAATCACATTTTCGACGTTTTGCATAAGTCTTTCATCTGATTGGTTGTTTTCTGCAGATAACAAATGTTTCTTGGAACGCGAATAAATAAACTGAAATACGTTACATAAGCTAAACTTTGTAATAAACCGATAAATTACTATAAATTAATTGAATAATTTCAAATAAGAAATATAGACAGACATGTAAACAATTTTAGCAGATTGTGAATAAATCGTATAAATATAGCTTATCTTATCTGTTCATACAACGTAATTTTATTATTGTGTCCTGGGACATCATTCATAGAAACCTCGACAGGACCAACGATATAAATCAGTGGCTATCTGCATGTGTTCATATTTAAGACCTTATGTAGTTTTATCTTTTAACAGAAGCCACAAAATAAATGGTTAAATGAAACGATAGTCTTTTCGTCTGTATGTTTCAACGCAACATTAATGAACAGATATTCGATGATTATTTTAGAGTTGAAATTTTATTTGTGTTGTTAAATGTGTTTTGGTGGATACTGTTTTCAGTAATGATTTGGTTTGAATTTAAATAAAAGTATACTTCAGAGTCACCAGTCCAACAACGGTCGCTCACATGGTGAGTCCAAACTAGTAATCCAGATAAACTGGTAATCCGGATAAAAGCCCAGGAAGGAAAAGGACAAAAAACGTGCATGAAAATGGAAGGGAATAAATATCAGTGGTCCTGAATCAGCGGGGATACGTTCATTTGTATAAAGAAGAGTTTTGCAGAACTGTCATAAACAGGAGCACGGTCAAATTTTAATAGATTCTCTGGCAGCAAAATCAATCCTGAGTCGTGTTCCGGAGGTACTAGGTTGGAAGGTACTGGCTGGTGTAACTAAGTTGCTATGCAGTTGCTACTGGAACAGCTACGAGGCAAGTAGAGAGAAACATAACGGTCGCGTTGGAAGTCTGCTGCGAATTACTGAAAACATCTATCTCAGGTTCTAGTTCTGGATAGCAGTTCAAGTCGTGCAATCAAGTCGATAGTGACACGCGTTATCAATTAGTAGTAGAAATGCTACCATTTTCCTAGAATTGAGATATCACCCACACGCTAAGTTGTTTTCCGATACCTATAATTCCAGACCGCTTAGTAACAGTCCAAGGTCGCTTCCTGTTGTATCATTTACATTTCTTTCTTCATCTTATTTGACGTAACATGAAACTTCAATTAAAACACAGGGGAAAGAACGTGGGTATGATGGTGAGAAACGGAAGCTTTAAAAATGCACAGAAATCAAATCATAAAAATAGCCAGACAAATTATATCTACATTTACATAATTATTTCCTACGAGATTCGTCTCAATATTAACCTACATTACCATCTACGCCTCGTTTTTCAAATCTATTGCTTACCATAACATTGTCTCACATTGTGTATGCAAAATTTTCTTTTTAATCTTTGTTTCCTCAACATGCAATCATTACTCGCCCTTATGAGAGTCCTCTGCCGCTGTTGTGTTTCACATTGAATAATCTAACAGCTGACAGTACAGTTTGTCTTAGTTTGTGCAGAACGTTACATAGAAAACGAAAAGTAAAAAAATAATATCACCTGTTTAAAGAGAATGTTGAACCAAACATTACAATTTTAATGCTAATGCATCTGTCAGTTACGTTAGATATAATTAAAAACTAGTAATTTACAACAAGGGTTATCAAAACTAGTGTAATATTTTGTTATATATGCAGGTACATATACTGTCTCAAAAATTGTAAGACCCAAACATAATTCACTTTTTATCTCGAACCTTAAAATGGTATTTATCCAAAATAGCCTATATACACAGTTACATATACTATACGAGGTGAGATCAGAAAGTTTCAAGACAGCGCCTATAAAATCCCGTACACTTATCTCAGGTATTAAATTCATCCATCACCCTCGAAGTAGTTCCCCTGGGAGTGAACACAACGATCCCAGCGCCGCTGCCAAGCCTGGAAGCATCCCTGGAAATCTTTCTTGGTCAGCCTGTCAAGCACCATCTGCGATTCTGCCTGAATCTCTTCTATCGCCTCAAATCTCCTTCCCTTTAGCTGAATGTTCATCATTGGGAAGAGGAAGAAGTCACACGGAGCTAAATCCGACGAATAAGGAGGGTGCGGGATGACGGCCATAGTGTTTGAGGCCAAAAACTGCCGAACTTTGAGGGCGGTGTGCGCTGGCGCGTTGTCATGATGCGTCGCATGTAGAGTTCTTCCTTTAGAATCAGCTGACAGGTCCCATAGCCTACCCCAACAATGTCGCACAAGTCGTAGATGGTACGACGTCGATCTTCGTGAATGGCCTGCCGAATCTTCGTAACATTTTCGGGCGTTGTGCTCGAAGATGGTCGTCCAGAACGCTCGTCATCATCGACAGAGGTTCGGCCATTTTTAAAACGTAAATGCCACACAAAAGTTTGTGCACGACCCATTGCGGACTCCCCAAATGCTTGCTTTAGCATTTCATAGGTTTCCGTAGCCGTTTTGGCGAGTCTTTGGCAAAATTTGATGCACACGCCATTCCGAAAGCGCAGGAGGGTCGGTGTAATGCACTACCAAAACGCCCGTAACTAAGAAACAAATGCTAATTCGATGATGCCGGCTGGCACACTGATTCACTATGAATGTAGGCCGCACCCCCTAAAGGCAGAAGCTCGTACTACATCCGGTTCGCCATCTATTGACACAGTCTTGAAACTTTGTCTATGTAAATTCCATGTCCTCTGTGTTAAATGTGTGCTATGATCAAGGAATGATTCGTTAAATATCCTAGTACTTACAAAGGACTAATTTCGGTCAGTGTCGTGGTTTCCTCCTAGAAATTACACATAAAGCGTCTCGTGTATAATTGATGAAAGTTTAATACAGCGACAGAAAAGTTTGCTCAGGTGACATCTGTCTTGGTAAATACCTACAGCGTTATGGCGGGCCTTCTGCCCTGTTCTAGAATGTAGTCTCCACATAGAAAACATAAAATTTCGAATATATTGCATTCCGATTTTAAGGTCATTGGCAACATCTAGGATGTTACAAAAATCCGTTTAACACCTTCGTCGTGTCTGCCTGTCTGTTCACCTGATTCAAGTCTAGAATCGCTGAAATGGTTTTCACGATGGTTCATACTGGATAGAATTACTAATATTTGTCTACGCAATTCAAAATTTTGTTAAGATCGGACACAAATAAGGGACGCTTTACATGAACACCTTCAATTTTTGAGGGCGGGAGTGGGTGGAAAATACATCTGTCATTTACAATCATCCAAAGCCGAATTCTGGATAACGCTGCAGAATTGTTACGGTATGCATGCATTTCCTAAATTGTTAAACTAGAACAGAAAAAGGGAATTTTAAATTTTGGATGAGAATAGGATTAATAGCTGGTTTATTGAACGTGGGACCATTTATAAAAATTTAACAGATTAAGAATAAACAAACGAGGTATAAAGGCAGAGAACAAAGAAAATTAAAATAATAAATAATGCGAATATATGTTCGTTTTATGTACACATAATACAAGAGGTAAATATACTGTTCAGTTTGCAAAGTACCTATTTCCAAGACACGTGACAAATGAAGACATTTGTATCTATCTGATGATGGCAGACACTGGATACAAATCCACTGTTTGAGTCCCAATGTATAAGTAGAATCTAAATACAGTTTACAATACAGTTCTTCTATCAGAATTTCTTAGAGTTCATTTTAACCAACACATGATTCCGCATTTCAGATGTCAACCATTAATCTTCCATCTACCTCCTACCTGATTCGTTGTAGTTTAGAACGGCTTGTGTGGTCAGTTTATTGCTATGGGCTTCTGGAGATGAATACTTACTCGCGCCTTCGTGTTGTTTGACGAGAGAAATCGGGATAGGCTAATCAATCTTTGTGTGGAAAATTGAATAAAGCAAAGCTCATCCACATCACGCAACAGCAGTGCTTGCTTATCGGCAAGTAAACTGGTGAATTTCCTTCCAGAACTTTCGCTGGCCCCCTGGGAACACGGCTCCAAGTACTTACTCAAAGTCTGTTCATATTAGGATGCAATGAATTCACATTAGGCTTCTGACACTTTTACCCTATACTAAACTTAGTGTGGGTAAAGATTTGTATGTAAGTTACGATACGGAGATTTGCAAATCTTCGTGTGTTTTAAAAGTGGTTGTTTCGAAGACTCGACTAGGCAATATTGATATAACAAAATAAATTTTAATTTTTGTCTCTATGGTGTGAATTATCTTGTTCGTATTTCACACAACGGATAACGTCCGACGTATTATAAACCTCTTACTGGGCCCCAGAGCCGGCGTGGACGCAGAGGCAAGAAAAAAAAATCCTCTGCCCCCATCGGAGATCGAACCCCGATCCTCCAGTCCGTAGCTAGTCGCTGTACTGACTGAGCAACATATTACTGATGCATTACCTCATGTGTCAGAAACATTTGTGAAGTTTTTCCTATGAAACCAATCTTAATTTCTGTAAAACCTTTAAAGTGATTTCGCAGTTAATCTGTCACGGCTCATATGCACAGGATACCACATAAATCGTGTACGTTTTTATAAACCAGTTGTAACTAACATTACACTTGTTACTGTCATGACGCACAAAAATATCGTTTTCATTTAAACACTTATATACTCAGTTTCAAAGCATACAATTGCAGAATATTAATGAGACTTTTTAAATGTCGGACAGCAGGCAAAACGAAGTCATTAGGCCTATTTATTTGTGTCTGTGCGATTGGAACTGGGTGCTTTCGGCCTATGTATTTATCGGTCGGAGACATTGCGGCGCCGGACTACGAACAAAGTGTTCTGAAATATTTAGATTCTTTAGAAAACGTCCTTAGAACCATAGCTGGAATTCTGTTATAGATTTTAAAGTGTAAAACTGAATGACAACGAACAAAAGTTGTTAGGTGTGTAATACTGAGAATATATGAAAGTGAACTTGGCGTTTTCGTGGAACATTGATAATTTAATTTCAGGTACAGGAAAGAAACAAGAATGACGAGCAATGCTAAGAATAGTTACTATTTATAACTGTCATTGATAAATATCTTAGGTACAGCTGGATTTAAAATATATATAGTATTTGTAAAAACAATGGAAGACGCATTTTCGTAGCAGAAATTAACTGCTTCTGTAGTTCCACGCTAGATGATTAACTTGGAGCCACTGCAGCAAGAGAGTAATATATGAGAAAATTACTCTGGACCCATCTTAACGCTATTATTGTTTTATATCCCTATACTATGAACAACAAATATAATTGTGAATGGCAAATAAGAAAAATGTGGCACTAATTGGAAGCGAATTGTACATAATGAGACTTATATTGCGACAAACGTCAGTTGCCTTGGAAAAAGGACCGTAGGTACTAACAATGACACCAAAAAATTAATAACTCCGAAAAAGCATTGTCAGCCACTTTGAATATTACGTGGTTTTACCTTCTTTCCGAAATTGTTTGCTCTCTTTTATGAATGGAAATGAAATGTAGTTCCCAATGCGAAGGATCAGCAAGCACTGTGTATGTTAAGAAAACATGCATGCTTGTGGGAAATAAATAAAGCTATTTATTTGACGAAATTTATCTTTATTCTACAATCTGTCAGGCCATTGCTGGTGTAATTATAAAACAAGAGACTGGGAGTAGAAAAAGCAAGATGATAATCGTAAGAAATTTTAATACCGTTCTGTTAGAAAGACTATTCGAACACACTACTTGAACGGCCTAGTCACTGATGGAAGATCTTTCATAAATTTAATAGTAATAAATTAAATTAACAAATTAAAATATACAATAAAAAGGTCTTTGATATCTTTTAATGTTTGTTGTGGAAACGTAACCGGTGACGCACGATTGTGACGCTGTAAGTGATGCGTGTTACAGAAGTGTCTGAAACCACCAGGAGGGATATACGGCGCCAAAACCCAGAAGACCACGACAGGGGCATTCACCGACGTGAAAAGTGCCCTTTTCTTTGAAAAAATTACTGTTTTAATTCGTATCATAGAAGTTAATATTTCAGACGCAAATGTAACGATGGCTTTAGTGTAACATCATTTTAATGAAACATACAGTCCTTTGCCTAAGTTACATAACTTCGAAATTTCTTATTACGGAAATTTAAAGGAAGTTGATTTATTTTATTTATAACAAACATTTAGACACATTACAAAACACTTTTAATTATAAATGTTAATTTAAATATTTGTTAACTAATCAGTTGTCCCTGTATTAGTAACCTACTCCAGAATTTAGTTTTTATGTACGGACTCTAAGGTGTGTAGCTTGTCTCTACCATAGCACAGGGTGGTTAGTCGCTGGCTTCCCAACGCGGAGTCTCTGGTTCACGACGAGGGTAATCATGTGGGATTTGTGGTGGGCAAAGTTGAATTGGGACAGGTTTGTGTCAGAGTCCCTCGGTTTCCTGCCGTTAACATCATTTCACCACTGCCCCATATTCATTCATTGGTCATCTTGAGGGCCGACAATGATCCCATTTGCGGCTGCAGTTCCACGAAGACATGGTCTCACACTACCACAACAATATTAATAACAAAATATATCCCTGGATTCAAGAAACGGAAATAATCTAATCGAATATTCCATTTGACCCCAATATAAGAATTCACATTTCCACTGATGTCTGGAAGCAACGCAGATTTATAATCCACATAAACGACTTTAAAAGCTTGTTAAAATGTGAATTTATTCAGGAATTATTTATAGTTAATTGAATGATCTTTTAATTGCTAATGTCAGTAATTTCAATAGTAATATAATTTGAGAATAATAAGTTGGAGAGGATGTATAATTCAAGATAGTATCCAGAATTTACTTGAAAGGACTAAGGAAAAACACAAAAAACATAAAACAGGATGGACAGGACGCCTGGTTTCCGGGCTGAGATATGAACCTTTGTTATCCCGATTACAAATGCTAACCTATCGGCAATAATGTTCTAATTCAAATAAGAGATATAATTAGACGCTTTATTTTTAATACGAAGTTAACAAATAGTTAGAATACATGACAAATTTCCACCACTATGAAACATCCTAATTGGTCAAAGTTTCCTCTGGATAGGTTAGCTTATAGCAAGGACATGAAGCAAACACTTTTAGTTCTCTAACGATCCGTACGGCGCGGTCAGCCTCAGGAAAAGCACAGGACTTGCAGAGAATTATCGAAGAAACAAACGTTTGTGTGTAAGAGAGATGTACAGTCTCTGAACTAGTTCGCAGACACTCCTGTGTAAACTTTCCTTGTTTGCTGACCAGAACGACCTAGAATATGGGTAGTTACAGTAGTTTGGTAAAGAGATAACACTTTCATGTATTGCCTTCATTTGCATTCTCGTGGTGACGCTAGGCTGCATCAGACAAATTTGTAATCTTGACTATTGCATGCTGCTCTCTATCGGATTAGTTCAGTGGATACGCTCTGTAAAGAGACCTGGAGCTTGCTATGTATTTTGGCCCTGTGTTATTACCGCTCTCTTAAGTATTACTTGTGTTTGTCTAAGGGAGGTCGGTTAACATATTCTACGACTTACGAATCTTTCATGAAACATAATAATGAAATGTCCGTCTTATGATGCACGTATTCAAAATATGTACGTTTATCATTTCAGATTTATCCTAATGCAATGAATTAGTGACTATCTGACTCGTCCTTATATATAGTCTGATTTTAAGTCTTGGCGCATCAGATATAATTCTGGTAGTAAATTTCTTCGACATAATACAATAATTTTGCAAAACATATTTTACAATCTTTGCAATTACATAATCGAACAATCCATTTTTAAACATTTCCTCAGAAATGCTTTCTTTATTAAGAAGAACGAAGTGAAATTTAAAACGACTATGGAATTAAGAAATATGAATATTATATGGCACTTATAAATATTCAATTGTGTATTTACATGTTACATTAGTTAAAAATAATGATTACTGGGATTTAACTCACGTACCTTACTTTACCATATTAAAAAGCAATAATACAAAACATTTGTAAAAGTGATTTAAAACAGTTTGACGCTTGAAACTACACACATTTTCACAATATCTTCTTGTTTTTATGAATTACGGAATTAATTGAAAACTTGTTCAGCCTACAATTCAAGAATATTATAGAAAACATGAAGCTAATGCATGTACCTGTACTGTAATATCCTGACAAATACCTTACATTTTAGATATTGTACAGACAATAAGGAAAGTTACAGGAATTACATGATAAAGCTACGTGAGCAACATTTTATGGTTTGCCAGTTCGGACTAAGTTTTTTTAACGAGCATTTTTCCTATTAAATATTTTGGTTATGGAACAAGTACCCTGAAAATGCTGCCTTTTGTTTTATTTTACTGACTCTGAACGGTTTCGCAATGCAATCATTAATACAACCAGCACCTGATATCTACGAAACATCTTGGTTTGTTTAACAATTGAAACAAGTTGAAAGATAAAAGTACCTAAAAATGGTAGAATATTAACATCCAGTATAATTTAATTAAACAGCGTAAAAATCCGTAATAATTTTCTGAAAGGTACACAGAATCATATGACGTAAAATACCACTTACTAATACTTCAATATTCTGGTATCAATGGAAGAGTTGAATCATGTGACGTAAAATACCACTTACTAATATTTCAATATTCTGGTATCAATGGAAGAGTAATGTGTTGGTCGAGCTTCTAAGAAACTTAATATCGTACAATAGTATCTGACTTAGATTTTTATATAATGTAACGCCAACTCAACACGCAAACATAATACATTTCCTGGGAAGTACCTGGGTGAAAGTTCACTCTAACCTATTATAGTGATTCTATTTCAGCCTCTAAGTACTCTGGGGGGGG
>NW_019059923.1:111705-128689 GCF_000696155.1 Zootermopsis nevadensis
AGTTTCTGTATGATTCGGTTTGTTTAGTTCTGGTGTGGAGGTGTGTGTACGTATGTTTTGATGACGAAGAGGGCCCACTCGGCGCCTGGTAAGTGTGGCGTCGACTAACTCGGTGTCCATCTCTCTCTCTCTCTTTTTTCCACTGAGGGTTGTACAGACGGGCACAGACTACAACGAAGATGTTACGGTTATTTGTCAAACCCAACTCAATATAATACTATTTTCTCCTTTCGTTCTACACGAGGTCATCCCAGACAATGTGAAGCCTTTATTACTCTTTGATAAAATTCTTCAATTCTCATCTTTTATCATCTAAATAGATTCGATAATGCGTTTTGGAAATCATAACGACCCAAGAGATTCAATCCATTCGCTCACCAGTATTCTGATCTTAAACTTTGTTTCCCAGCCTGCATCTCAGACCATTATACTTGATTATTTTAGATTCATCCTCAGTTCGAATCACCTAACACTGCGTCTTCCATCATTTAACCTTAAATTACGAGGTCCTTTTCGGTGAAAAATTATGTTTAACTCTGAAGGTACTCAGTTCGCATACCGTCCAAGCGACTGGGTGTCCTCAGAGGAGGGTTCAATAACTATGCCCCTTTACTTCTTTGAAAATGGGGCAAAGTTAAAATATTATGATTAATGTAACAAAGAAAAATTAAATTAGAGGAGCGCTTGCTATTATGCAGTTCACAGCCTTTCATCTCCGGTTATATTTAAAAAAAGTAAAGATTAAAATTCTCAAAACTTAATGATACGTGCTGTTTAATATGAGTGTCAAACCTGGCCCCTCACATTGAGGCAAAAACACAGATTTAGCGTATGTGAGAAGAGGGTACTGAGGAAAACATTAGGTCCAAAGAGGGATGAAGTTACCGGAGATTGTGTACAGAGAAACTTCATAATGTGTATTCGTCATTCGGAATATCTAGACGTAGATGGGAGAAAAATATTGAGATAGACCTCGAGGAAATCGAATAGAGGGCTGTGGACTGGGTTTATTAAGGTCAGAAAAGGGCCCAGTGACGGCAATGAACCCTTCCGTGATCCTTCTTTTAAGTGTATTAACGAGAGACTTTCATGATCAACTCAGAAGTTTTTTTCCCTGCTAATTAAGTTTAAATGAAGCTGTATCTCGATAAGACTCCCTCATGTCTTACATCGAAATATTTAATTCCATACTAACATACATTCGTTGAATATTTAATTTTCAAAAGTAATGACTTTCTCGTAGCATGTCTGCATCTGCATATAATGAATACGCTAACATTAACTACAATGGGATTCCTTGTAATTTTTATTGTGTGTATGTAATTTCGAAGAATGCTTGGAAAAATACCGAGGCAGTCTGTAGGCAACATGTGCGCATAGTTCTATGAAAGTTAGGCTACTCCGGCAAACAATCTGGAAGCCAACACAAGTCACGCGTGCACGAACAAATTCACCAGACGCGTGTGTACAGACTGTGCATGCAGGGAGAGGCGTTGACTAGCAAATAAAATTACTCATATAGCTAGCTACACGCAATCCTCAAACATAGGCCAACAAACTAATAACGTCTGATTTGCGATTCTCCGCTAACTATGTGAAATATTACATGGATGATGCTACACATCTGAAAATACGTACGGTTTTGTCACGTCAGTATGTTTTAATATATATATATATAAGGAAATATATTGTATTTTTATTGTTTTATATTTAATGCAATACGTCCACGGTTAATTAATATTTGTGAAACGAATTCTGATTTAAGAGAATTAAATTTTTCTTAGAGTTACAATTTAGGTGTTAATTTAATTTCAGTGTTGACAACTTCTGGAACTTGAAAACCAAATTATTTACATCTTCAGTTAACATGAACATTGATAAAACGTGTGAATACAAGTATGTGTCCTGACTTGTGAATCAGTTGTTTCTTTTAAGATAATGCGTAACATCAAACAATTTTTTTTCCATCAAACCATTTAAAATATCTCTGAATTTGGTATTTCCGTTGTGCGTATTACTTGTGCTGCCTACCTAATTTTCATTTTTTAAGCCTTTAATGATAGATATGAAGTATGAACTTCATTACCTTTAACATTTTTTTAGCTGTCTCAACGTTTTTATTTTTATGATATATCTTGACTAAAATTCTTCGTTCTTCTTCTAGGTGGCTGATGGAGAAACAGTAACAGCGCCATGAAATTAATTCTACAGTTTCTTTCGTAAACCTTACCTAAGATCAAATCAATCTAACAAATTCCTTTTCATTTCTCGAATAGCTTATCTCCCTTTGATCTGAATATTTACCATTAATCTCATGAGCTAGACATTAAATATCTTGATTCATATAAGACGAACCCAAATTCACAGCCACATTTAAAGGGTGATGACCGTTTAGTACTAGTGTTAATACAGCAGCGTTATAAAAGTCAGCTACATCACAGATAACAGTTTTGTTGAAAGGGATTCAGTTTATCGTCACAGGCAGTTACCTTTAATCTCGACTAAGTAGAATTCTCGTTGCCCTTATTTGATAAACGTTCTATCCCTGTTGTTTTAAAAGCAACTGTTCGATACTGCGATATAATTTAATGAGTCAGTACAATATGATTGATGGAAACGTGCATTTGAAGCTTCACTCGACTTAACTTGCCTTTTGTAGAGATAAATAACTCCAAGTTGTAATTGGCCACGCCTTGGTTTCTAATGAACATTGAAATCGCTCAATCACATCGTTAATGTACGTACTAGTTCAATTTCCAGCTGCAATAAAACACGGTTTAATATCTGGAACTAAGTGCTTCAACCTGGGCGTCTCATTTGTTTGCTTATTGTTTCCGTTTTGTTACAAGGAACACTTTATTAAGTTTACATTTCGTAGTGTATAACGTGATAATGGACACTCCACAAGACCCCAACATTTAGTATTATGGTTGAAACTTGTATTCATCACCATTCGAAAGAATAGTCTTCATTAAATACACTGTTCCTTTGAGTTATAATTTCGAAGACGTTGTAGGTGGTTTCACTATGCAATATTTTGCAGTGTGCCAATGTTTCAGAGGAAAATACTGCCTCCATCATCAGGGCTAATGGCCTTAAATTTTTTTCCGAAACTTTGGCACACCGCCAAGATAGTACATGGGGCAAAACCCCAAAAGGTCATCGATATTCACAAAGTCATACAACATGAAATCGCATGCGATTTTGTATAATTCTTTGTGCCCATTTATTGTAAAAACAAATATACTGTTTTTAATTCGATAATTCAGCAGTACTATTTAGGTCTCAAAGCATTACACTATGTAAAAGTCTTCTCATCTTCTTGAGTTACAAAATCAATTGCTCGTATAAAACACGTCCATCCGCTCTCATCCAAGAAATTCTTTTTCCATACCTTATTGAGACACGCTCGATTTCGTTCTCCAGTGGTTTTAAGTATAGTATTGCAGCTTTTTCCTAATTTGTTGACTTTGCTTACATTATAAATAAATACTATGTAAGAACGCTAACAAAATCAAAATTATTAAGTTTTTTATCTCTTTTTTTGTACCGTTCTTACAAACCTTTAAATAATCCTTTACTGAAACTTAAGGTAAACTTCATATTTATCTTTTAAAATCCTCAATAATCTTCTGTTGAGGGGTAAACTCGATATCTACGCATACTCAACAAACCTGTACTAAAGATACGCCTTATTCTGAGCCAAATAAATTAACAGTAATGCACGTCGTGTACATTTGCGAAAGGTTCAGATGTCGTAAACGAGCTGATGTAAACGCGTTGCCCCGTGTAGATCTATAAAAATGCTTTAAATCCTTCAATTTGCTCAACAGTCTCAATTACGAACTCATACTATCACCTCAAACCTATGAACACAATGTGTGTACAACAGTTAAGTTTTTGTAACAAGTAAATAACAGTAGTACTAAGAACAGAACTTCGCTGTCCTATTTATTATTATTATTATTTTGTACGTTGTGTGATTAGTAATATTATTGAAGCTGTAGTTAAGAGCTAAGTAGAACGCGCGTTTGTTACATGGTATAGAACTGTAAAACTTTTAATTATTGTTTGCGGTAAGTTCATTAAATTAAGTTATTATTGAGAGTTAGTTTCTGTCTAGAAGCGTAAGTGTTTCATCTCCAAAGTAATGCAATCCCACATGAATCCCATTTACATAAAATGTAGATCATGTAGTTACATGTAATTCCAAAAAATAACTTTACACCAATTTCTAATATCTCAAAGTTCTACAGTTCATACCTACACCTTTCAGTATAACGAAACAGGGTAACCGAAGCCATCGTCAAGTAACGTAGAATAGGTAACGAAAATTGCATTTAAACATTCCATAAATGCAATTAATTTTGAACTAAAATTACATCAAAGATAAAGATTGCTGTCTTCTGGTTTATTGAGCCGTGTAGGCAGTATGACCTCTGAAACGTTGGTGGAAATCTACCAGACTACACGGCGCAATAACCCAAAGACAGCAATTTTCACACTCACAGTTGTGAAAACCTCATATTATACGTAAACCAAAGATGTGGTAGTGTTTTTGTTTCCGATACAGAAGACGGGAGAATTGCTGGCGTCTCTCAAATGAGAAGGTATTAATTCCTTCGATTTTTGTTGAAATCCACGTGTCTGTGGCAGCACTTCGCTTCCCTGAACAGCAGTTCAAGTAAACCTTTGTACAACAACGTAAAGACAACAGAAAATCAAATAAGAACTAATTATTTTCAAAACAAGAACACATTTTTGTACATGGACAGCACACGAACCAGATAGAGAAAACAAAGTAATTATAAAATCTTAACATTTATTTTTAAGTCGAAGGTTGAACAATTATTCTTGAGAATCTATCAGTCACCAAGCTAATTAACAAATTCCTTGTCCTTTGTAAATTTCTTTAATCATTACTGTCTCGTAGAAGGTTGTGTATGAGTAATATCCAGAGCCAAAATAAATGTGCCCTAACTCCTCAACGCCTACTATTATAAGGAAAATTTTAATAATATCCTCTCATTTACGTGTAGCTCTCTGAAGTGGCATTTCATCTTAAGTTTTACACCTAATATTTGTATTAATTTGTCATCGCACATTGAAAGCTCACTTATGAGTTATGTGAGCTGTTAAACTTATCTTCCAGGTTACAAAAATCAGGATATAAAAATTACAATAAATTTTCGTAAGACTGAAAATTTCGGCATGGAGGCCTCGAACTATGAAGTTTAGGATATAAAAATTCACAAGCTCTGAAGGAACAACCTTCTTACAGTGAAGAAAATAGACTAAAAATTGCAGTCACGTATCCCATAAATGTACACAGAGTAATAAAGTCTTGAGTGTTAATATACAGTACGTGGGAATTAACGAGGAAGCCATAACGTAACCAATAACGTCACTTCCGCAAGCAAAAATGGCACTGAATATAAGGGATCAGAATATACCCCTTCGTCTTCCGAAAAGTAACTTTTATAACTACAGGAAGTCTCCTTTGTGAAATTAGTAAGACAGGGTATGGAACTATAAGAAAAAGTTGTCCGTAACATTATAGCATGAGACCCTAAGTTAGGCGTGCCTCATTGTGGCATGCAATAACCGACCCTTTCCAAATTATCCGAAGTTAACTAATTATCTAGTCTCTTAACCATTAAACTTTTGTAAATTGAGATTTCGTGCAAGTAATTTTCATCGCCGAAATGGAAATGCAGAAAAATGTTTGGTCATTTTTAATCTGCACATTTTATGTTTACAATAAAAATGAATTATATTAAATTAACACGAAATTTGTTCCAAACAATTTTTCAGAAAGCCGCGTCCAAAATAATTTCACTAAAATAAAAAATACTATAGATAAGTGCCTTTTTCAGAAATTTAAGGTATTTTTTTATATTGGCACTGCAGAACAAATTACAGTACAATCATACTGAAAAAAATGGCGCGTGCATTTTCGACCTCGGCGCGTTTTATTTAAAACCCGTAACTAGATCTAGTGGTTATTGTGCTCGTCACTGGACCCAAGGTTCTCGGGTTCAAACCCGGCGACGTCGATGGATTTCTAAGGATGAAAAACAACTTCCTTCGGAGGGGAAGTAAAGCCGACTGCCCCATGTCGTAGATTTACGGCATGTAAAAGAACCTTACGAGCATGATACGAGATGTTTCGTAAGCAAAATTCAGCGGCCATTTCTCACCCAAGTCTCTCCTGATTCACTACTAGACGCCTCTAGCAGACAAATTAGGATAGAGTAGAAACTGTGCGGAGGCAATGGGCTTGTCACCTACTACTCATAAATGCGCACTTCAAAAGACAAAGAAATCTCCCACATAGGATGAGGCCAACTCGACTTCGGGCTGTTGTGCCATAGAAGAAAAAGAAACTATATATAGGTAACATAGAACTCTTCAGAATTTACTAAAGTTGATCCATACTACAACCGTATTATCATTGAGGCAGATCCCCTATAGTCTTTTGAAGAATAAAGTTCATCTATTGCCATTTAAAATATCAGTTATGAGATGAAACGTATCTCAATTACAAAGATAGAGTCGCTTTTGCTGTTCAGGGAAATTATTGCTGTTTATTCTGAGATTCGAATGAAACCCATAAATACAGAATAAATAATTGTTACGGTAGACAATGCATGTGATGGATACTGTGTTTTAAATAACTGAAGCCAAATGACAATTTTTTATTTAATTCAGGGAAATTCGCTACTTAAATTTCAAAAACAGTACAGCCAACATAACAGTAAATTAAAGCAAATTTCTAAGTTTTCCGTTGAAATTTGTTACAGAGATTTCTCACATAATTACACAGATTATATTCATGATAAGAGGATAATCTTTTAAACTATGAAAATAACTACACAGATTATATTCATAATAAGAGGATAATCTTTTAAACTATGAAAGTTATAAAAGGAAAAGGATTCCACTCCTTAATATAAAAACTATTATGACTATTATAACATTACACTTTATTTTGGAACACATATATTAAGTGATTTATAATGCTAA
Organism: Zootermopsis nevadensis; assembly: GCF_000696155.1. The sequence continues at coordinate 118,732 of NW_019059923.1, forward strand.
AGTTTAAGCTAGATTGGAGTACGGGGAAACATTTTAACATAAATTGTTCATGCATGTCCCAAAATAACCTAATTTTCAAGGAATTTGAATTAGTAACGATTTCGAAAATTAAAAAGATTTACTCTAATTTAGAGTATATGTGTTTTTAACCACGCTCGTCGCAACTGCTTGCATTCTTACCATAGTATTAATTAATTACAGACAGAAACTAATTTTTACAGAATTAATTACACTATATTGTACAATAAATCATGCTGTATTTAGTTAGAACATTTTTTCTTACATTTAGTTACAGTTAATATTCACTTTCAGTTACAAGTGAAAGCTGCTGGTCATAAAACGAAATAGCTAGTTTTTGAAGTTTTGGAAAAAGTAACTTCATTCCAAAGGAATCGCAAAACTGTTGCATTAGTCAGTTCTTTGCTTGCTATTTGCCTTGTTACCTTGTGACGTGTTTGCATGATAAGTGTACAAGTTTTCACAGTGATCCAGGCTCTATGATGTCTGGGTGTTTGTGCCTACTTAAGAGATTAACCGGTACGCCATGATGCGACGGAAACAATCCGCTTTCCAGAGACTGAACTAATCCCATAAAATACACAAAATCTTCCTATCTTATTAATACAATTCCCCACTGACTCCTATTACTAAAAAGCCCTAAAAAGTGATTAAACTTTGTCTTTCAACTTAGCTGGAATTTCTATTTTGATCCTGAGACTAAAGGTTAAATGTTGATCTACTGTATCTCTTATCAAAATTATAACACTCACAGACTAAAGCGTTTAACATTGTGTTTAAACGAAGCGTTTGTTGTCAGTGCCTTTGATTCCCAGTAGAGATATTTATACACCAGGTCTTTGTGTATGCACGATTAGATCTTGCTTTAAGGCAACGTTACAAAAATTGCATATTTATTGTTACAAGGGGTATTGTAGAATATGTTACTATAGCTTTATAAAACTCTTCTAAAATTACTATAGCCAGAAATTAATATTTATTCAGTATTTCGGATTTTTTTATTTTTGACATTTTAAATATTTAAATGTATACTATGCACTAACAGATTAGGAATACTGCGATAGTTTATTTTTAAACCCCAAATAAGTGGCCATTACTGAGGATTCGAAGCGATCGAATTTCTGTTGTGTCAACAGACGTCGTCTGCCATGGTTGAAATGAAAAATGAGTATGATTTTACTTTTTGAGAAAGTGGAATAAACGTAACAAATATGAAAAACAATTTTTAAATTTTAAATACTACAATAAACTGTGTTCCACTTTGTACTGTTACCTTCCGAAAAACAATGATTCCAGAGGATTTTATTAAAATATCGAAAATCCATAAGAAATTATTTCAAAAGTTTTTAAAAATCTCAAACAGAAAAACATTATCAGATGTATTGTAATTATAACTTAATATATGAACCTCACATTTCTGTTATGGATCTGCATATGACGCGATAATCCCTTTGTGTGCCGAGTCCAGATGCCAAAAACTTTCTATTCGATACATGTCGGACGGCATGATTCCCGTCCCTTGTGGGACAGAACGGTCAAATTGGCGTCGCTGTGTTTATGTCAGTTTGCAACCCTGAGGCTAAGATAGGGAAAGTATATGACAGGAAGCCAAAACCCCAAAATTAAATGGCAAAACATAAAAAACAAAAAAAACTTGACTGTATAGTCAATGTATCTCACTAAAGGGACATGCAGTTAACACATTTCCAAGCAAAGTGTAGCTGAACGCGTAATTGTTCGTGGCTTATCCCTCTTCGCACAGTTATCACTAACTAATGACCGTGCGTGGTCTATGAAGCGCAACTCCTGATTACATTTACAATATTAGTTAACGCACGAACTCGAGACGGCTAAGTGGAAGATCATGGCCATTGGTACTTTAATTAGACAAGAGCATAAGCATAATTTTATACATTTTCATAATTTGTAACAGGTTTTCGACAAAACAATATATAACATTTAATTTAATTGTATATTAATTTATAAACGGGGTTCGATCCCCGACGGGGGCAGAGGATTTTTCCTCTAGCCTCTGCGTCCAGACTGGCTCTGGGGCCCACCCAGCCTCCTCTACAATGGGTACCGGGGTCCTTTCCCGGGGGTAAAGCCGGCCGGGGCGTGATTCTGACCACTCACCCCCATCTAGTGCCGAGGTCAAGGAAGAGAGGAGCTATACCTCCACTCACCCCAAACGCCTACATGGCGCATAGTGGGACAAACTTTACTTTTACTAATTTATAAAAGTAAAGTGTTTAAACGAAAAATGTGATAGGCTACGCCAAAAAAACTGACTCAATTACTAATAATTAATTTGGATACGAAATTTTGTAGTTCAGTTGTTTCTGTTTAACATCATCTGTGTACTCAAGAATTAAAATATATGCAACTTCTTAATAGAAACAAACTGTTGTCATATTAATGCATTGTAACTAAGAATATACGTATTCAGATCAACGAAAAACATTCAGTTGTGTAGGAATAGAAACGAACCAAAAACTAATTTATAAGTGGGCTAAAATTTAAGGCTGTCTTCTGACATATTACGCCGTGTAGTCTCGTTGATATTGAAGAACGTTTAAGGGTAACTTACTGCCCACATCGTCAGGGTAACAGAAAGCTGCTCTAAGAAGTCAGTCAATATTACCAAACTACACTTCGCAACTTCCCAGTAGTCAACCAACTTTATAGTCGTTGCCATACTGGATACTGGGATACTGGGAACGACCCGTTCTTTAAGTGTCTGAGCACTGCGGGTCCCAACTTTTCGTTGGCTTGATCTATGCACATTCGGTAGGACTCCTTGGACGAGGGATCGGCCCGTCGCAAGGCCTCTACCTGTGCACAGGACAGCACAACACAGACAAACATCCATGGCTTGAGTGGGATTCGAACCCACGCTCCCAGTGACCAAGCGTCACAAGGCCCTCGCCTCAGGCCACGCGGCCACTGCGACCCCTAGTCGTCACCATAGGAATCTCAAATCTCACCTAAGAAAACTGAGTGTCACCGCTGAATAGGTAAGTATAATAGTGTATATTACGAAGAAATCCATGGTTAAGAATGAAGTTAAAAGATAAATAAATATATGCTTCCGGGCGCTTATATCTTGCAACAATAACGAGTAAAGTTTTATAATTTTATAATTATAGTCTCAACTCAGGTTTAATTTCGTTTAGTAACAGACAATATTTAAAAATCTTACCACATTCTATCAGGCATCAAATTAATGTCAAAGTTCTGTGATTCAGCTAGGGTAATAAAACAGAGCACTCAAGTATGTTAAACCCAGACACGAGAACGGGGTCCATATATAATGTATATAATTTCCGGTGATGCTGTGAAAATCGAGCAGGGTGTTGTGATGTGCTGGACCTCACCCAAATCCAGTAGCACGCGACCAGAAACGTACGTCACACTATAAGTTACTACTTCATGCTGATGTTGTGCTCGGTGGAAACCTGTCAAATCCAAGCGTTTTGAAATGAATATCGATTACCGGATGCAGACAGGAAATTACACGTTTATATATCCACTGTTTCCCTCGCCATCATTAAACCTAGGCAAACATTAAACCGTAAGCGTGTAGCTGTGGTTATCGCGATAAGGAATGTGTTGAAGTTAATGATACAAATGAGATGTTCAGATAATATTACAAGTGCGTAACAACACCGTGCAGGAAACATAACAAAAATGACGTTATCATTTACAGCGTAATTTCTATGTTAATTCGCTAATGTGAGAACTAAATAAATTGCTTGTAAAGCTTGTTAAAAAGTCCGAATAATTAGAGGTTTACCAACAACTGTTAGTGCAGTAAAATCAAAGAATTGCGGTGTTCGTCTATGTAGCTCGGACTGAGAGTAAAGACATGCATACAGAATACTGGTGGGGAAATCTGCATGTGGCGTGCTGGGAAACAGATAATTTAATTTGGAGATAACAGTAAAATAAGTTTATAGAAACATGTTCTTAACCTATAATTATGATCACATTGTCTGAAGATCAAGCCTAGTACTGAAATTTAACGTTAGTGACTCTGGGTAATTATGATCAGATTGTCTGAAAATCAAGCCTAATACTGAAATTTAACGTTAGTGACTCTGGATACGTCAGTTGTTTAGCCAATGGGTGGACGAGCGAATGAATTCATCTTTATTATAACTGTATAACACACAGTTGTGACCGAGTGATTGTTGAACACATAAACGACAAATACTGTGACATCCTCATAACCCTCGGTGCCTGCAATAGTCGAGCCTTGTACTACTGCATGGGATTACGCGCTACGTCATTCAAACTTCGTGTTTCGACCACTGGGGCAGCACCTCCGCGAGAAATAACGTAACGCCCACGGCACGTGTGAAAGCAAGTCGCCCACGGACTGTACGGACACCATCCAACGAAGATTCTATACTTGCAGGTGTAGAATGGAAACCGCGAAGATGCTTATGGGATATCGCACGAGAATTGGTGATATCTCCAATAGTGGGTTCTCGACGTACTTCATGACGAGCAACTATTCACGGAGCCCACACCTGTTTGAAGTTGATCGACCTCTAAAGAAGAAATTTTGTGATTGGCTACAACATAAACACGCTGCCCTGAGCTCGTCTAACACAACATTCTTTGGACAAAAGTCTCTTTATGTGTTCACACGAAAGCGCCATTCATAGCAATCCAGAATAGAATGAACACAACACTCAATATACCAATTATTTTCTTGAGATTTGTCTAGGTCTTCTCAACTACTATTTAAACCAAAATTCTTTCGCAACCTCACGCAGACCATGCCTGCTGAATGCCACACTCATCTTATCCTCCTCTATCTGATTATCGTAATAATTACTGCTGAAGGCAAAATACAGTCTTTGTAACATCAAATACCTGAGAAATATTGCAGAATTAAGCTACTGGGTACTGATTACCCCGATGGAAATCTGACGTATATAAATATTAACATTTATTACTTTCGTGACATCTAAATATGAAACACGTTAAAACCGTTCAGAAACGTCATCTCTTCTAATTTACGAAATATAAAAGGCCCATTCGGGGTCTTCACTTTTATGATTTTGGTAGCTCAGTTATGAAATATTACTTCACATCATCAATACCAAATACACGTAAAATGTACGTTATGCGATTTTCAACGAACTCCATTTTTTGGCTTTTATGGTTGATACATTAATTGCATTTTCCTCTACCTTTGATATCCAAATGTATGTTCTAATTCAGTACTACTACGGGGAATATACTGAAAACCCATTGAGAAATTTTGTCTGAAATTACAGTACCCACATGCGATAGTCCTATATTTTATACATGTTAAACTAATTATGCTCAGTCAGCCTGTTACAATATTACAATTTTTAATGTAACCACACTGTGAAATATAGGCGTATATTATTTCATTGTCAACAGGAGCAATTGTAGCATATAAATACAACATTGTTTTGAAGGAGAGACAGACTTAACAAACGTATTGAGCAGATGGAATAATAATGACTACAGAGATAATCAGCTTAGTGATGTGAAATGGTAAGAGGGCCACATATTATTTAGCAGGGTTTCATTAGAGGTCTTACAGCAGGAAATACCTGTATTTGACCACACCAATACCACGGCCTGGCTGATTCCCTCCATTATTAATACGATATTAAATGGCTGTTACTGAACTACATTCCTAAAATATTATCAAACAGCATTTCCACCCATTTGACGTGAGTTACTCCATCGGAGGTAATCAGAATAACTGTCAACAACTGCATTATCTTCGAAAGTGAAATCGTTTGTGGCCATACTGCATGTGTACCATTACTATTAATTCTTGCTTCGCATTGATTATGGATGCGTGGATATAAACCAAAGTTCATAACATTTTTAAGTTCGCGCAAGGGGTAATGCAGCTCCGATTGAATCTGAAAACGAGGCTGAGCTAAATTATGTTGGTATTCTGGTTAGTAACACAGCAGAACTGAATATGGAGGAAGTATGTAGACACCGATGTTTCGGAGGTATATACTACCTCCATCTTAAACCCAGCGGTGACCTTAGAGCACAATGTTTCTTGAGGAGTTATTAAATAATAGCTTGTGCAGTCCATAAATTTCTAGCTTTTTTCCGCAACATTGCCTTGTTCACAGTAGAGCCATATTGGTTCCTATATATAGTCGGATAAATCCAGTAGGACTTCATCGTCACTTTGTATTTTGCTTTAAGATGTTTTTTCATAAAATATTCCGGCATATGCCTAGGTATTCCAAGTGACCTCTTCCCTCGTGCTTGCTGAATAAAATTTCTTATGTATTTATCAACTACATTCCCTCCCCACTGTGCTTCCTCAATCTCATCACTCTAGTAATATTTGTTGAACGTTGTAATTTATAAAGGAGACTGGCTTATATTTTGCTTTTCCTCCTTCCTTACTGGCATATAAGATAAGTGTCTTAAATTTGGTCACGGTCACGTACTTCAATATCCAGTCCAGTTCATTATTCATCCCACAGTTCGGGGTTATATATAGTGTAAACTAATCACTAATGTTAGAGAAGTAAAATGCACGTGGTAACTAGTACATTTCACGTTCAAGAAAGGGAATAATATTATACAAAATGTAATGTTATGATTAAAGTGATGCTAGAATTATTTATTGGGAAATCCTTAGTTAAGAAGTGGTAATAAACCGAGTATTGTCCTGGTAGAAGCTTAACTCGCGAAGCATGAATATGCTCAAAATGTCTACATATTGGAGGTCGATTGATCAGTTAATGAACTGCAATGCAACAATAAATAAAAAAGACGTAGGTGTATAAATACGCAAACATCTTATATGTCCACATCTTTCAATCTCATACACTGTTTTCATGTCACTACACTTCTTAAAACGGATGGGTTATAAGCTCACGTGCTCATAAGGGGCAATTTATTTCGTTCACACAGTAAGGTATTTCAAAACGTGTTGTTTGTGTAACTGACTATGTGGTTGTTTGGTAGAGAGCAAGTTGATATTACTACTTAAACATATAATATAGAGAGAATTGCAGAATGTTACGTAGCTCATATACCTACTTTATGCTGAATAAAGGTTCATATATATCAGGATGAAAACAGCGTATACGTCAGGACCGGTATCATATTAACCTGGGACAGACTTTATGGATAAGATAGGGACCTGTAACTGTGAGGTACTGTTACCACCGTACTTTTTCATCCCTAAATTTACACCTCCTTTCATATGAACACCTGCCAGTTGGAAGCCTTATAATTTTCTCCTCTCCCCCATATAAGAAATGCTTTGTCACCTCCCGTTCTTTAAAAATATTTTGTCTTTTCTCTGTTCTTACTTTTCTTTCAGGGTAGGTGACTTTCTCTTAAACCTTATTTGTGTAAACTTCAGAATAGAGAGGGACACTATCTACATTCAGTACTGTGTGTTAGAGATTGATATAATGCTACGTATCTAACATTCACAGCCCAGTTGGAATTATATGCACCACCTGTAAATATACGCTTTGTATTTGTAATTATTGTGATTTTTTAAATAGCCAATTAACCAACTGACCTTTGTACTGATAATGTGCTGTTTTCTTTGCAGTACGAACCGAATTTTTAAATATTGTTTAGGCGAGATTCGGTTTTAAAATGGTTAAAAACGTGAAAACGTGAAAACGTTTTTATATTAATTAAAAACGCAAAGAAAATATATGAAAACGGCAGAATATGTAGTTACTTAAACGTAAAATAAAACGCCTACAAGTTATAACACATCTACAAATTCTGTGTCTATGTTTGTGTTACTACACACAATTAAAAAATTTCATTAAGAAAACGTAAATGGAAAGACGATTAGGGGACCTAAACGTAGGTGACAGGACAATATTAAAATGCAGTTAATGAAACAGGGTTTGATTAAGTGGACTAGATTTATCTTGTTCAGTATAAGGATCAGTCGTAGGTACATTTGGACACATTACTAAATTATAGGGTGCTGTGTAAAGCAGGGAATATATTAATCATCATGAGGAATACTCAAGAACGACTGTGTCCCATGGAGGCAGTTCACTTATCGTAGATATTTTCCTAAATAAAGTCCAGGAAAAATTCATTTCCCTTTCTAGATTAAAAGTAACGTCAAAATCTGCATCGGATAAAAACGTTAATTGTTTGGGTATAAACAGCAAAGAAAGAATTATGTTCTTCAATTCACTCAAAGAAATATGGAAATACAAATACATAGCTATATACGTGGAATGTGCAATGACAACTAGAATCGCTGTTCAAAATATCCACTCTCATTAAATGTGTCAATACATCCTTTAATCTCGTGACAGAACATTAAATAATTTCAGAATTTTTTTTCTCTTTAACCTACAAATATATCAATTATAATCAACTTTACATCCTTTCATGAACGCATTATAATGGTATTTGGTACAATATCGTTAAACTACAAATACATCAATTCACATTCTGTTTCAGATATATGGTATTACGTTTTTTTAAAAACCCTACAGTATTCCATACTGGAAGTATAGGAAGCATATTTAGAACACAAAACAAATTCTTTTCATACCTGTTTTATATACAACCTAATATTCTGCATTCTCAAATTTATTCACTGATGTTTAAAATTCCAAACATTAATTATATGAAAAGCATTAGACAAATAATTGCAAAACATACGTTAGTCCATACAAACAATTCAAATGCAGAGAAAATCTGACAAAATACTGTTCAGTTTTGATCTATAACATTACTTTTTTAAGAAGATTGCTTCATGCTGACAGACAAAATACTATTCAGTTTTGATCTATAACAACTTTTTTTAAGAAGATTGCTTCATGCTGACAACTTCCTTAATCACACATCGTAAAGAAAATATTTAGTTAATGATGTATCTTTTCGTACCTGCAGAAAAAATTTAATCAAATCTTCAAAATATATTTTAAGAATTTTTAATATTTTAAAATTTACGCTAGATATATGAACTTTAAACTGTAACTAATTAGACGTTCCGTAGTTTTCGTAATCCTGTAAATTATTTATTTTATCTGTTTGTCTTCAAAGTGGATACTAATCCGGAAATTGAGGATGTATTCAAAAGAAAATGTTAGAATTAAGTCATTTGTTCTAAAACTGTAGTTACAAGCTGTCTAAAAATACTCGACGTCTTCATGTGAAATAACTGATAATAAAATTAACACAATATTAAGCCCGCATATAATAAACTTCTGGTATCTAAAATTATCAACATTTGAAACAATAACAAATACACTTACAAACTTTACCCGTAGTATTGTGTATTTTTAATCCTGATGCCGAGTGGAAAATGCGTTGAAACAGAAACAAATATTTGTATGAAAACATGGACGAAACATTAAAGTTGTTATATGCATAACATGAATGGGTGTTCATAAATTGATGATAAAACCGATAGCTGATTTAAAGCTAGAAACAAGCCCCTTTCTTCTCATTTCTCTTTCAACCAATGCAACAGATTCAGAGTGTTGGGCGAAGTACCAGCAATTATTGTAAATCTGAAAACTATGCAGTACAATCAGTCGATAAAAACACGCCACAAATATGTTGCGTACTTATATTCGGTTGCTTACGTACAAGTGTTGATGACAACTGAAGACGTCTCCAAGATCTCTAAAGGTACAATTTGGCTGCACGCGACAGAGACAAGCGACCGAGGCAGGCGACAGAGTTAAGAGACCGAGACTGGTCACTTCCTGTCTGCTCTCTGTACAATCGCATGAAGTACAATTACGAGCGCGAGACAAAGACAGGCGACAGAGACAAAGCACAGGAGACCGCTCCGGACCAGTAGTGTCTCGCGACGGGCTCAGGCAGCACGTGTGTTGTTGAGTAAAATAATGGCAGAAATTAAATTTACTGGTGACCAAGATGAGCAATTGGTAGAATTAGTAGCAGAAAA
>NW_019059923.1:136955-162107 GCF_000696155.1 Zootermopsis nevadensis
AAAGTGTGTGGCGACAAGCTGCGATGTGTCCGTCTCCCGTCTCTGTCGCCTGCCTCGGTCGCTTGTCTCTGTCGCGTGTAGCCAAATTGTACCTTAATTGTACACTCACTTGTCCCAAAAGCAATACGAAAGTGAATGGTAAAATGGTTTTATGGGTCACTTAACTCAGCAACTTCGGATGCAACACCTGAATTACTCTGTCTCAAATTTTACGTCAGGGGTTTAAACCTTTTACTTTGGTAAATTAAAACTTATTTGTCATTTGTTAATCATCAACCACAGAAGGCTTAGGATCCAGTGTTTTGTTATGATTACATGACAGGATATGTACGGTCGCCAAGAAAATTATCGGCGCAAGAAATATGCATAACTGAAAACGGATATAGACTCATATCTTCGAAACGTCGTGTTTTATTGGTTTTATTTAATCTTGGACGATCGATGTCTGGAAAATAGTTTGTTTCTTCATATCATAGGGATTTTATGAAATTGTAAAATGGGGCATTTTAAGTATTATAGAAAAATTGTTCTTATGACTATGAACATTTTATGCAAAACAGGCTCTTGAACGTGAAATCAGAACACTGAAAAGAATATACTGAAGGAAATTAAAGCAAGAATGTATAATATAAATTGGAAATTTAACAGTCGGATTCAACAAAGGAGTTTAAATATGGCATGCTGACAAATATGCCTTTCAAATTTCAACGAAATTATAATTACAGCAAGAAGTCAGAAGTATTTTGATTACTGAATACCTAAACAATCGTTACGAAGGCCATAGTGTTCATTGACATTAAGCACACATACAACTAAATAACAGTTAATATGTAACGTTTTACTTATTTAATACTAAAAAGTCTTATTGTAACAGAATATTACATTACCAAAACTTGATAAATATAATTCCAACGCAGTCTAAACTCAATTCAGATACTTTTTCATACAATTCTCCAATATCTAATTTTTATAAAAATCGGATTATCTATTCTTTAGCTGTTTCATGAACTGACGGACGAAACTATTTCAGTAGGCGCTTGGAAGTGTAGTTAACGCTTCTAGAATGATAGCAACTACCGGAGAACAACACGAGCATAATCACATTTACCGCAACCAGAATTCCTGTAACTTACATACACGTATCTTCAAAGAGTTGTAGAAACCGAAAGCTCTCAGTACTAAATAAATCTCTTAACTTCATGTAAAAGCATAAAGCAGTCATGTCGGTAAAACTGTTGAAAACTGATATCAAAATATCTTTCGCAACACTAATGCTATTTAATTCCTGAAAAGGAATTAAATTACTTTTTAGGAACACTTTCGTCTGGGCCACAGTTTGTGAATTAATTGCATCCGATATTACTATAAAAACACGTAAAATATTGACGTCCCATTTACAGCACAAACTTCTTTAATACTTTAATATTAGGTCTGATCTAAGTGTTTACATGGTCAGAAGCTGCAGTTCAAACACAGAAAATATTGCAAAAGGTTTTTACTTACCCACTGTGTCAAATGCATCTCTGGAAGGCAGAGCGTCCTAAAGGGGATCTCCACAACTGTATATTCCACACGACCAGTCTCTGTTCATAGCGTTCCTGAAATAGCCATCACATAGTTATTTGTGACACGTATGAACTTCCCGTTAATTTTTCACGCCCCAAAACCTTCACTGAAAACTTTAGAATTTGGTAGAAAACTAATCGCCTACTCCACCATGTCACTGTATTATTTTTATGTAAACTTCAGTGGACTAAAAGGGCCAACAGTAAAATGAGAACTGATACGTAGTTAGAATTCGATACAGAACAAAAATTAGCTTGAGTTTTGTAAGATACTTTTGTGTTACCGTGCAACATTTTTCTTTTAATGGGTCCTCTGGATTGTTGCGCCGTGTAATGTGGTTGAAGTTTACCGACGTTTCAGAGGTACTTCATGCCTTCATCATCAGGGCGATGATAGAGGCAACAAGGGCCTCTGAAACGTCCGATAAATTTATACTAGACTACACGGCGCAACAACCCAGAAGACGACCATCTTCAAATGACAGAAATTTGTTTAAATACGTCCACTTGAAGTCAAATCAAGTTAAGTTAGACTACTGCTAAGTTCGAGTTGGATTAATTCCTTAAGTTGGGACACACACAGTATAATCCTGGTACCGGATAGAAAACTTTTATGACAGCATTTACAGTTTTACAAAGCGGTGCTCTTAAATTCGGCAGCTTGCTCTGTCTCCTAGCATCGTTGTCTCGTTGACTCGAAGCGTGTGGCATAGGTGCATAAAAGCTGAATACATATATTTTAGTAACGAAACAACATCTTTGTTACTGCAATCTGTGTTTCCATTTTAAAAAATCAATGTAACGTAAACCTGATAGTTTGTGTTGCGTTGTAACGCAAAGAATCTATTATAAGACGCGTTTTCATTAATTAAGGAAAGCAGAATAAAAATTGGCAATAGCTAAACCGACTGTAATAAAAAGACATTTAAAAATTAAGGATTAATCGTGTGCTTCATCATGTAATATTCAAACCGAACTGGTAAGTGTAATTGTAAATCGTCGCGTTTGCGTTAATGAGTTTTAAATCTCAGACAGAGCACCTGCTGTACGGACCCAAATTTCGTTGTTTTCTTCAGATATTTCAGGCAAAATGAGTGGTTAGTACCTAGACACAGACGCGAATGCGTCCTTCCAAATAATTTCCATGCCTTAATAATTTATTTTATTGTCTGAATTGACGGAACACGAATTTCAGTAGACACGACTGCATTAAATAACCACCGTTATCCTCAAAATCAATTATTTTGGATGATTTGACTGAATATGTAATACATACAGCCGTGCCGTACTACAGAACTGTTCAGATTTGGTTAATTCGAAGCATTTCCAACAGCTGTAACAAACAACTGTTGCCTCTCAGGACCAATAATAAAGTTTTCCACTGACTGCACCAACCGTGCGTCTATCACCACACAGTGGTTATCCTGGCGCACGCTGCTAATAACAGGCATCCGTAAATAACGGCAGAAACCACGCGTTTCAGTCGTCACAGGATAGTAGTCAAATGCTGATTGAATTGATGAAAAGATAGAGTATTACTAGTTCGCATTGCGGTAAAAGCTGTCTAAAAGGAAACGGATATATTCCGCTATAGAAAAACTCTCTTCCCGAGATTAAAAATCTAAAAGTATTATAAAATTAAATTTTATGAAAATTTTTGAACGTGTAAAAGGAATTAAAAGTGAAATTTTATCCAAAAATTATTTACTTAAGTATTACTTTCTTGTCACATAATACTATTATATAAGCTGTATTTTTTATCTGAAACTGGAATGAATTAAGGTAAGAAGTCAAATTAAATATGTGTAAAGTACTTTGTTACTACTGTAAAAACAAAGAATCAAAGATTGAGAAATTAGAACGGGATTGCGGCTAATATGGGCATTGATAAGAAACAGCATTATTATATACAAGGCATAGGATTTTGACATATTAATTTTATATACTGTGCATCATTTTGAATTAAAAATAAATACGTGGTCTGAAAGAAAGCATATCTGGATTGCGAAAAAAGTCCAGATCGTTGGGATCCTATTATAAACTAATATTAATGTTTTAGGAACTAAATTATGAAAGTGATTGGTTAGAGACTCGAAGCTGTGGTTCATTTCCAGGACTTAATTTTTAATTTCTAATTCATAAAATATATCTAACTAATTTGTCAACTATCCAATATTTGTCACTTAAGAATTGAGAGACGCGGATAATAGTATATTTTACGAGTGGTGTTAATTAAATGACGGGAGAGGAAATTCGTAAGGTGAACAATGATGTGCTGCGATCTCATGGCCAAAGTGAGACCTACCTAAGTCCAAATTTGTTGTTTACAATGGTTACTATGGTTACCATTGGCGACCACTGTTAAGCGTTCTCTAAAATTTTACCGTGTTTACTTTGGTAATCGTGGTTTCTATTAGTTCAAGTGGGACTCAGCCGTCGAAGTGCTCATTTATGTTAAGATTGCACTTTTCGGAGCAAATTAAGTTACATAAATTTAGGACAAACGAGTTAAGTTGTTAGGTTAATGATACGTTAGGTTCGTTTAGATTAAGTTAAGACATGATACGTTAGGTTAACCACATCCTTCAAGGAATCTCTACTAGCCTGTGCGTTACCTTTTAAACGATGAAAAATAAAATATCTACCCAGAAAGCAGCGGCTTTATAGTAGATGAATCAGGATACTTATTTACTGAGAGGATTAGTCTAACTCCCAGACAATCAGCACCAATACAGTCAGCAATAAGAAAATAGCTTTGCAAGTAAAATCATCAGTAGAATCAACGGCGTAACAATATCGATATGGATTCATAAAGTATACTTAAAACAACAGCTTGTGTGCACATTAGGTCTAGCTGGAAAAACATTGGTGCTTGGTGTGTGTCTGATGTTTTAAGTACTCTCTTATTCAAACAACGCGCAGATCCCTTTATCGGCACAGCTTTCCCGTGTTTATCCATTCGTGCGAACAATTTCTGTACCATGCTCCGTAACAGACATTTTCTCTAACTGCGATGGTGGTTAGCACTCAGATTCGAATACAAAGTGATGATTCGAAAGAACAGCTTTTGGCTTTTGTACAACGAGATAGGGAACAATTTCAAGCGGAAATCCGAGAGAAGATTTTAAACAACACGAATATGAGCGATAAGAACGTGTGGAACAATGTCCACTGAATTCGTGCGGTGGCAGGTAAATGTCTACGTATCAATAGGAATAAGTAGCATTGGTTGACCAGAGGATATTTGGAGAGAACACTGCAAACATCTCGGAACTGGGATTTGTAAACAGATATTTTTACAGAGGAAGAAAACCATTTAGAAATAGTTTAATTTTTAAAAATTATTTTAAAACAATATAAGATATTGTCTAATGTATGATGTGCCTTCTTCTAATATAGAATACAAGACGTTTCGGGAGTTCATTGAACTCCGGTATTCATGAGATATAATTTGTTCTTTTTATAGCTGAAAAATTTCTCAGAGTGAAAAGCACTGTCATGTACTGACGATGTTAACAAAGCGTGTTTCCTACCACTTTAATTAAGCTAAAGGTTTCAGTTATTCTATGATGTACTGGTTACAAAATCATAGAAAATATATCCTATATAATCATCCTAATAAAACGCTAAAAATAAATGCAAACACCACTGTTACTTAGAATATTGTACATTAAATACGAAGTCAATTTTCAAATTCTGCTTCTGTACTTCGCCTGTCTGCTTAACACACAATAGCAGCCGACGTAGTGGCACAGTTGTACCTAGCATTAAATGGTTGCGCACTTAGAAGTGCAAGTCACTAAACACTTGTGCAGATTTCGTGAGCTGAATGGGTAGCGCTTTGTTCCTGTTGGACCTACTCAGACGAACACGTGTTGTCGTTATGTAAAGTTAATACGTAGTTCAGACGGGATTTCATTTCCCCAAGAGCACAGAGGTTAAACTGCTCTACGTAGCTGTAAACGGGCTTGGAGTACATGGTGAGAAAATTTCCTAATTACTAATGATCCTTTCGGGGTTTAGAGGTAAGCGGAGAATGTAAACGGCAATGTTATGTCCCAAAAGATGCCTTGCATTTATAATAACTTTAAATCACGATGACTTATATCTTCATTTCTATAACTTAATAACATCGTAGAGTCCGTATACAAATACCCTATTCATAAACATGCAGATACGTTAAAAGTTGAGTTACGTTGTCTTCATCGCGTGGTAACATGTGTCGATTTTAGTTAGTAATAAATTGTGCAAATTTAATAGATATTAACACGTCTCTGATAAAAACCATTACACACCTATTATTTCTAAATATGAGTGTATTTGTACCAAAGAATAATAAATACTGAGGTACTGCGAAATTTACCAAATATTGTTGATGTCAAAACACAGAAGTATGTAGCGGTTGAGGAATGTAACAGATACAGAACTTTGGTCGATAATACTAGGCGCAGGTGGGAGGATAATGTTGAAATGGATCTCAAGTAAAACGTTTAGAATGTTGTATACAGTGAATTCACGTGGATAAGATAAGGAAACGATGTCGAGCTCTTGTCAAATCGGTAAACAACCTAAAGAAATTTATTGACTAGCTGAGCGACTACTAGCTTATCTAGATGAGCTCTTATCCATGGGCTTGGAATAATATTCTCAAAATAAGAATTTTCGAAGACGACTTCTACTTTTTAATTCCATATTTATGTCATGTACAACAGGTATATTAAGAACATCCTGTCATGTTAGAATTAAATATATTATGTATCTTTGATATTGTTACAGATGAAGGACTAAATTACGAAGTTTGATATCAGAATTCTTCCTAAAAAATTTTGGAATAGAATTACGTAGGGGACAATTGTGACATTTGTTTATTGTACATGTAAATAATACTATAATTCTCAGACAGCACATACAGTCGTACTCCTGTCATCTGAACCCAAAGTTAAACAAGTATTCGAGAATTAACTTGCCAGATTTTAAACCCATCTTACTTGGACTATGCAGCAAGGATTAAAAGGTGTAATATCTACCGTACACAGCCATTCAAAATGTTTTACTTCGCGCCAAATTACGGGAGGTGACAACATCAGGTTGCTTCTCAGACAACCAAACCTCAGAGGAATTGTGGTCCTTTTAACTCTCACTCGAAAGAAATGGCAAGTTTTACTATTTTATGAAAGTCAACATTGGTATCAAAGGTTGTTGTCACGACATAGGACATAACCAATGTTTGCAATAATCTTTTCATATTTATCTCAATTACTATTTTTTCAAACAATGTGTTCCATCACTGATCCCGTGTCATGATTGTAACCTAGTTCCAAAGAAAGACACTGGAGACTTACAGATATGGATAGGCCCAGAAGATGTGCTTTACTCGCGCTAGAGCGTGTAGAACACCTAACTTTATACGAAAGCAACTGGAAAGAATGTTTACAATATGTGCTTCAAATAATTTATTTAGCAGTAATTCCAGGAGTTTGATAATGACTATTACATTTCATTATGAATCTACACAGAAGACTTCACGAACACACCTTTTAAGGAGCTCGTGAACGTCGTTGTATCAAGGTTACTGTTACAAATGTATTTCCTCTATAAATACCAACTCACGCTGCTGCAGTAGATGAAACTTTCCTTCATGTTATCCTATAGCAATTAATCTCAAACCACAAAATCATTTATACCTTTCCGTTAGAAGCGAAGTTCACACAGAATTGATTTATGAGTTCTATCAACACAGATTTATTGCCATTGCCAAGTTTTGGGGAAATATTATGATAAAGAAAAATTTTACGTATAAAGCACAGATCTTCGATGTAAAGCCTGTTCAAGAAAAGTATGGGGACTTCAAAAGCTCAACCGTACATTCCACTAAAATTACTTTCAGATTTTAATCGAAACTGAATTTGCATCGTTACAAAATAAAGATTGTATTTCAATACAACTGTAATATATATATATACACACATACAATTAACATATGCAGTAACTGTGCTGTGATTAATTTCATACAACTTCTATTAATTTGTTCTCCCGCTAATGCCTGGAATTCTGTGTCTTTGTGTTTATTTAGAATTTTTATAGACTTTCAGTTTCTTAGCTTCAAATTCAAAACTACATTGTACTGAATTTTGCAATTTTAGTATAAGAGATTTAAAATATACTGGTCTATTAAAATGTCTAAATGGAGTATTATGACGGGGATAGAAGACAGTTCTTAAGAAACTAAGAGTAGACATTGACAAATATAAGAATTATTGTTTGGTATTCTTTGTTTTCATCAAGTTTTATTTGTTCTTGTATTAATACATAACACCAATTGAAATCGATAACTAGTTCCGTAGTTTGACGTACAATTTTACATATTCGCCAGAAAGAAACAACGCACGAGGTACTGAAAATTGCTTCAATTATGCAACATATCGTGCCGTGTGTGACGTTTATTCATCTGAATTAGAGCGGAATCAATTTATTACTATTCAATTTTTGCTTATTCGGTGGTACCCCTACACTTTTGTTATGCATCGTTGCCTGTTTTTTGTCCTTTCACATCTCGTTACAGAGACTGCAGTTGACTGCATTCCTGTACACGAAACATATGAATGATTTACATTTTGTGAGGGTCTGGAATGCTGTTTACAAATTGTGTTTTACTAGCTGATGAAAGCGACTGTGTAAAATACGAATTACTAGGATTTGACGTTTTGACGAAGGTGAGTCTGAAGATTTGCTGTCTTCTGGATTGTTTCTCCGTGTAACTGGTAGATGTTTACCGACGTTTCAGAGGTCCCTGCTGCCTCCACCATCGCCCTGTACATTCGATTCGCGATTATATAGTTCAGACTTATTGCCTATGGCATATATTCTTAAACGAGACTTGGCGTGGGTTTCCTCACAGAATTCAGACAAATATAAAAAAATCCATGGTAAAGGCAGATAATTAAGTGTCAATTCAAGAAAAAGCTAAGAATAGCTAAAAGACAGAACCAGCGACGTTGCACAAAAAAAACATGGACTTGATGACCGACCATATATCGGATGAATGGAGAATACAAATAAAATGTATGAATATTTTATCGAGATCTATTTACACAAATTACGACTTCACTGTTTCAAACCCAACATTTTAACGTACATATTAATAAATTGCAACAGATTACATAAACCAAACTACATAAAGTGAATCTCAAGATAAATAAGTGGTAGTCAAAACATGACAAAAGTTAATTCTGATAAAACTGCGATAATATTACAGTCAAAACACTAACAGTTGCGTAAGAATAAAAGGTGTAATACAGTTGTAACCACAATTTTAACACAACAGGACGCTACAATAGAACAATTTAATTAGCGTTCGTGAAAAAACGTAAAAATATCTGCGGTAAATGACTTCAAGACCCTTTGGATACGTAGATGACGTTTCCCTCAGAGTTTTCGTGACATCGGTGAGTCTCAGAGCCGGTCTGGTCCCACAGGTTAAAATAGCGGCCTTTTGACCTTGAAGTAGATTAACCCCGTTCGTTCAGTTTCTAATCAGTCACTATACGGACTAACCTACCCTGATTATAAACTTACATTCAGTCTTTTGTCTATTAGGAAGTCCTTAGTAATTTGTGCCAAGACTTCAAGCAAACTTCATGAAGAAGAAACATTTAGTTATTACAGTTTATTGGCTTTACCCCCATCTAGTGCCGAGGTCAAGGAACAGAGGAGCTATACCTCCACCCCCCCAAACGCCTAAATGGCGTATAGTGGGACAAACTTTACTTTACAGTTTATTGGCTTACGTAAATATAGAATCTGAACATATTGAAATCCTTCGGGTGGAGGGGATAAAATTACTTTATCGGATTAGTACAATAACAGCGCCACTTGAATGTATACATTTAAATATTTATTGAATATACTTTTCTCTGTTTGAAGATTTGATCGACTCCAAAAAATACTCTTTCTTGAAATGTAAAATTTATTACCCTGAAATTTGAAGTCCGTTATACATTTACATTACAAGAATAAGAAGTTTTTTCGAGTCCTTTTAATGAGTGTCATTTTATTGTAACAAACGGGTATAAAGGAAGAGAAACTTTGCCTAAGCAACAATTGGCAAACATCTGCTTTTGACTTCTCATTACCGAAAAGCCTGGAGCCACTACAGCGGGCTCAGAACTGTCTTAATCAAGTCAGCAACTTGAATTTTCGACATGCGTTTTGCTCTGCTAGTTCTTCTTCACTGAGCGATGCGCTATTGTAACGCACAGGATACAATGGAAAGTGCTCTGAACGTAACCAGAGTTCAAGAAGAAAGGAAAATTTTCGAAATACTGTGAACCAATATTACGCGGTTGAAGAGGTTCGGTAGTTCTAACAGACGTAGATTAAAGTCGCTTCATGATGAATCCTCATGCTAATTATGGCTACCTGTACAGTATATACGTCTGACAATAAATTGTCTTGTGTCAAAACAAAGTAGAAATAATCTCTGTTAAAGGGAAACAATCTTTGAGAACTGTTGACGTAGTAGAATTAAATTAAATTAAATTAAATTAAATTAAATCAAACCTAAACCTCGCATCATTCTACGGTTGATTAGAACTTGTTGGTGGATCTACTGTCTGTTATCGCATTTTAAACTTCAGACGAAAATATTTAGACTTAGTTGTTCCTTTACACACGCCATTAGACTTCGTGTTTATTTATACATTTATTTGAGTCAGTAAAAGTACTAAGCATTGGCTGGATTCCCAAAGTTTGATTCTCGGCAGAATTGTGGACGTTTTTATTCGCTTTCAGATCCATACCGGCTACTGGATATAACTCGGCGTGGGGTCACTTCCACCGAAAGTAAAGTAGTCGGAGAATAAAGCTGGCCAGTCTTATGCACCAAGTACGGAACTCTCGGACCATACATTTATAAGCTGTTGTGTAGCAGTTAATAGACACCAACGATTTTATCGACTAATACACGATTCTGTAACACTACATATTGGTCTTGTTGAGTGTCAAATGAGCCGGGAAAAGTGTGAAATGTGAAGATGGTCGTCTTTAGGGTTGTTGCTGTATGCAATAAGGCGATCGACTCGATGATGAAGGGAAGAGACAACTCTGAAATATTGGTAATCGTTTACAGGACTACACGGCACGACAACGCAGATGGCAGCCATGTTTTATATTCTGGTTAGTTTTGACTTTCCACAACTCAGGGGTTATAATGAAGCTTGGGAGAAATGTTGACTGACAGAGGAAAACAGAAAAAGTGCAGTGGTGTCACCGTGTCGATCACAAATTATTCATAGTCTCCCTGATTCACACTGGTGAGAAGCTGGAAAGAACCACTGAAATTCTTAGAAAGCTGTGACAGCAGCGTAAATAATGAAAGAGGCTGCATGCGGTAAAATTTCGATTTTAAACAGATTTTTTGCACAAAAAAAATGAGGCAGTTGGACACTTAAAATGACTCTCATTCCTCTACACAACATCTACGAATGCCTGAAAATGTATATACTTAAATCAATATAAATAATTATAAATGCGTATATAGAAGCCAGAGAATGTAGGCAAGGTTTAAGAGTTGTGGGTGGCTGACCAAAATTCGAAGTGTGAACTGACTGCGAACTTAACACCTAGCCACTCCAGCGGGAAACAAAAAAAAACTCAAACATTTAAACTATCCAATACAAAACTTAATATAAAATAATGTAAACTCTTGCAGATTTTCTCGAGTTACGCACCCATTAAGACATAAAAGATTTTAATTTGCTAAATGGGGCGCGGCACGCAGTGAAAATAAAAACGTAATTTGTGAAATCCCCGTGCAACATTTTCAAGTAATATGACTCTGAAACCTTTACTTTTGTAGAATTCAACTGAAACAAGTAAATGTTTGAAGAAAAACATTGGCCATCTTACGTGCACGATTTCTTTAAGAATTCTCTGCCTTTAACTCCAGAACTGTTCTAGGAATTCCCCACAGCCATTGTCATAATTCATTAATGAGGCAGAAATTCTTATGTTTTGACCTAAACCCACTTTTAAAGTGGTTGTCATAATTTATTAATGAGGCAGAAATTCTTAAGTTTTGACCTAAACCCACTTTTAAAGTGCGGAAAGCTCTTCTTTGTCACATGTTTGCGAGAAAACTGGCTTAAGTATTCAAATATTACAACAGACGCCAGCATTATTAATACCAATTCCTAATTTAAGTTGGTTGCACTGTTTTGTTCCATGATCAATAAATTGTATTCACAAGAGAATAATTTCAATTTCAGTATCGAGGTTTATGACAGGTGACTGCTGTCAGTGAAATATTCTTTGCCCTTGCAGCGCACAAATCAATATGTATTTTCCCGGAATTTTATACCTGGCCGGCTAGCTGCATAGCAAGGCGAGGTATACATGTGGTATCACAGAGCAGTTTCACAGAACACCTCATCTACTTCACGTGTGGTGAATGATATTTGTTTTCAAGCAGAAGGAGGCACGTGTCAAACGTCGGAATTTAATTAACACCAGCAATTTAACTTTAAAGGGAACGGTAAACAATTGATACATTGAAATTCGGCAGTACCAAGTATCAACTTTGCTTTAAAATTCCTGATTTCCCACTGGAATTGAAGTTTGAGTTGGAAACGTGACACATCACGGTCTCCGATAGCTTTACAATCTGAGATGGATGGCTGGGGTACCTAGACCTCTTCTGTCAATCTGTAACCTCAGTTTTTTCAAAAAGAAACGTTGAATCCTGGCATTATAAACGTCAGCAAAGTTTCTAGCAGTATGTGTACACACAGGTCCCTGTCCTTTTGACTCAGACGAAGTAAAAATACTGATATACACAGACAGCGTTCTTTGAAGCTAGTAAAAATATCTGCTATGATTATAATTCCCAAGATTTTCTAATATTTTTCTCCTCAGTTTATCACGAGACTCTCTCCACTTAACAACAATTATGATTTTTAAGTAGAAACTGAGGATGTGAACTGGATTTAGTTCGCTCTGGATAGCTAACTATCAGCTTTCCAAGCTAAATTTTTGTTTAAAGGAATTGTTATTGTTGTCATTATTTGTTGCCTTACTGTAAACATAATTTCTTGTTTAAGGTCCGGCCCACAGTTTTGTAATGCGTTTCATGACTTATAAGAAGATCGTATCTTTTGTTTTTCAAATAATTCTTCCAACTGAAACAATATTTAGTGTAGTCAGACACAATAAAAATTAAATGACTAATTGATCTGTGGAAAAAGTGAAAAACACTAACGAAGGCTGTGCAGTTCACACATTTAGAGTTGACTTGATGTGATTGATGATTATGGTTTGTGTCCGTGTGTAATTAATGGCATTGTACCAGTTGCACTGATTATGTAACATCGAAGGGAAAAGAAGTAATTAGTAATTATTGTTAATTGTTACTTTTGAATTGTAGCCTATATACGGATACAAATGTTTCCGAATTTAATGTACTTTCGCGGAATTTTCTTTGAATAACTGAAGAAAACCATGAAATGCCCAGTGTATATATTACTTTTAGGCATCAAAATTCGAAACAGAATGCAATCGTAATGCTTTGCCACTGAGCAGTAAAACGCGTGATCTAGGATTATAAAAATCATGGAACAGTGTTTATGAGTGTTGTTGGACAGCGTTTATATCCGTAACTGAGATCGCCTATTCCAAGCCAATGTATTTGTGCACTCTTAAAAATATGATCGGGAATTCAGGCTACAATAAAACGTTACTGATATTTGGGGTGAATGTACGCCTACTCAGGCCGCCTATAAATGCTTATAAAAAGCGGGAAAAAAACATTCACGAATTTCAACGATATTCATTAGCCATAAGAAACATATAACTCGAAGCCAAAACATATGAGAGTATTCGGTTACAACAAAATTAAATTAATAACAACGTATTTCTTAGCTCCCTTTGAAATGTGTCTTTTCACTACATTAAAATATTTAAAGTGTTTCAAGATAATACTAATAACAAACAAAAAGACTACACTGGCATTACCTAATTGAATATAAATTACAGCGTAACAAGCTATTCACGTGTTCACTTTAACTGTAAGATATAGAAAACACAGATAATAATCTTCTTAGTCCTTATTTTCCAGTTACTAGTCCGCTGCTCTGTAATCATTTATTTTTATGATCTGGGTAAATCCTGTTCAATCTACACAGGTATAAGGCGATATCGTGTAATAAGAGCTTTTTCATAGAAAATCATTAATGCGGTTCGCAATATTCATCGTCGGAAAACACTCATCTTGAATCACACAATATATATTACTTATGAGGTTCTCGAAACCAATATTGCGTTTGACCTATAATACATCCGGAGTTCATCTATTCACAATTATCCACAGTGCAAGACACTACTTCATTTTGAATCAAACCCGAAGGTTCAACACAGAAAATATTGATGTCCGCTACTGGGCACTATCCTGGGACAGATCTATCCACCTCTGTCCTTACAATCCATCCATCTACCTGCCCACACACGTTCCGTTTGAATGATTTTCTTCTATTTCATTCTCGGTTCTCCATGCTTTCGATTTCCAAGAGATTTCTCAACCAAAATTTTGTTGTCGAAGACACTCGACTTTTCCCCAACATTAACACCGTAAGTGTCTGCTAACGTCTGTAGAGTGTCACTCGCGCGTCTGTCTAACTTTACAAAAATCTCTTACAATCTACGTATTACTTATTTTTTCGCCGGGACGAAAACACGCGCTTGTGTAACTCTGCCACTGCTTCGCTAGTGCTGCCTTATTTGCTTCGCCGTCACGCAAGATGGAACCAGAGACACGTCGTAACAAATCGCTATTTAGTTATTGCTTACCTACGTCTCAATGCGGGCATTCCGGGAACGTAGTTATCACACCTAATTTTTTTTAAGAACTCTGTTTATTTCATCAATTCAGAATCATCTCAGCATTCGTGGTCCTCAGAACATTATTTGTTTAAACATTCGATAGTTAATATAAATCGAACAGCAAGGACATGATAAAGAATTCGGAAACAAATTTATAAAACGAAACCTAAGAGTGTGGAGAAAAAAATTAAAGCGATGTGTAGGAAGTGTCAGTAAGGGAAAAACA
The DNA here is from genome assembly GCF_000696155.1 of Zootermopsis nevadensis. Next base: position 151,617 of record NW_019059923.1, read on the forward strand.
GTCTTTGTTGAAAAAGAATTCTGCAGGTTATATTAGCAGCAGAAACACATGCAGTTGAGTGACTGGCCTTGAAGTGATGATATATATATATCTATGAAGAAAGATATTCTTCTTTAAAGTCGATTGTTACTCGGCTTGTAAAAAAATAGCCAATGTTCTTCATGGAACCTAAATTTTCATCACCATATTCACAAAATCCCGCTACAGGCCTCTATCCTGAGCTTGCTGATTGCAGTTCGCTCCATCGATACCTGTTCCTAGGTCTTCCACTTGGTTTCCTCCCTTCAGGCCTCCCAGCTAATACCTTGCAAATACCCCTCCCTCCACCATGTGTGCTGCATGTCCTGCCCACCTCATTCCCATCAATTTAATTACTCTTAACAATATCAGGTGAGGAGTAGATTCTGTGAAGCTCATCATTATGTAATTTTCTCCGTCTTAGATTCAAATATCTTCAACATCTCAAAATCCCTCAATCTACGTTCCTCCCTGAAAGAGAGAGACCAAGTATCGCACCCATACAAAACAACAGCCAAATTACACTTTTGTATATTTTAACTTTTATTTTATTTGATACGAGATGGGAGGACAAAAGATTTTGGACTGAATAACAGCAAGCATTCCCTGAATTCAATCTGCTCTTGATTTCGTCATTCTGATTTGGTAGTTTCGTTCCCAAGTACTTGAATTGTGTCATATTTTCGAACTATTGATTAGCTATCCTTATATTTTGAATTCTGATGCCGAGACATAATCATATACTTGAAGTAATAATACTAATTATTTTATAGATATCTGTTTTTATTACAACATTCCAGAACGTTCGAGCAACTAATTTTATTTAAAAAAATTAACGAGGAATTTAAATACTGTGGTCTTGGATAATGTTCTGAACGACTCGGTCTAGCAAATATGTCTTCATAATTATTGCCACAGAAGCTAAAAAAGAATCCAGTGCAGAATGAGGCCTCAGATTTTCCGTGGACTCGTTTCAAATTATGCGAATCACTTCGGTGCAGATCGAGTGAGTTACTGGTGACAGATGCATCGTACTCAAGTTTGGGCCGCGCTACAAAACAAAAACAAAAACAAACAAAAAAAGGAAGAAAGATAAAGAAAGAAACTCTATCAACAGTCTGAAGACAAGACGTAATGTCAGGAAACAAGACTCCAGCATTTTCAAATCTCGGAAAAATATGGAATCAATTTGGTGATGAAAATAAAAATTATAGTCTAAACTAACGAAGCGAGAGTTTTGTCGCAAAAACGTGACTTGTTCATGTGACGTGACTGTATTTTACCGTGAAACAATCAATTTGTCAAGCGAGCAAAGCCAATGATGATTGTGTCCCTCCTCGACAGATTAATTGAAGCGGAATAACATCATCAAACGTAGATCTTGATGTTTACGTCTTCATCTTATTGCTCGGTGGAGTAAGTGTTCAATGTAGCTTTCTGAACAACACTGGCTCGAAACAATTGACGTTGACAAATTAAGATAGTTGTTAAGACCCAGGACACAATTATTATGTGTTCTCTGCGCTCAGTCCGCATATATATTTCCAGAATATGACTGAGTACTTAAGAGTGTAATTCTTCAGATGCTGGAAGTCACTTAGCTGCTAAGAAACTTCCCATTCTTTATTAAATTTAAAGACTATTTACATGTGATTTTTTCAGAGTTAGTCACTGGTTTCTATCATGAACCAGACAATTTCATTTGAGCCCTTAAGATTTATCCTATAACTTTAAGATTAATTTTAGTACCATCCAACGAGAGACAACTGTGTGTCTCAACTGGTATATTCTCTTCAATTCCGGTTTTAAGACGAAACTTTTAGTGCGTTTGTCCCTGATTTTATTCTGCTAATATTTATCCGAAGAGCGTAAATTTTGAAACGTTTAATTAAGAAATTTATTAGGATATTTTCAGATATGGTCTATGCATTTTATTGCAGGAAGTGAGAATAAGTCTGAAAATGGTTTGATTGTAAATGTATGATTCCAGATGTCTAATACTGCGTTGACAACTCGAATTTTATCGCTTGTTCCCATTTGCTACATTCCTACACAACAAACATAATGCCAAAATTTTATATTTCTCAGGTACAAAGAAACTCATCATGTGAAGTCCGTCTTGAACTATCCGTTATTTAGCATTCGAGAACAAACAATCTGTGACTTACTAGTAACATGGCACACGAAAACAGCAAATGAATCACCCAACAAAACTGTTGAGTTGTTAACAAACTTGCTTCATATTCCGAAAGTAATGGGTTCAAGTCTGGAAACGTATATGTTCCATTACGACTTTTTTCAGCCCCTCCAGGCATGTACCTGATTTGTTCCTTAAGGAGATCACGACACATTACTTACATATCTTTTCCAATTCAGTGTTCTTTAATCCCTATCACGAAAGTCGGTCTGGACGGCACAGTTCAAATGATAATGATAGCGTACATATTTCTGTAAACATTTAAGAGAAATAAACAGAAATTTACACTGAATGGTTAGCACTCCTGGTTCATATTTAGGAGGACTCAAGTTTCATCTCGAGGACTAGCTATCCTGCTTGACGTATATGATGGTTACCCTCAGTCTTTGTACGTAAATGCAGAAACAGTACATTAAATCAAAACAGCGATCAAGCACATTATGACAGCCCTAATACAAATAATCAATTTAATCAATATTTCCTTCAACTCTGAATAAAATTGTTACATAAATGTGTCAGTGGTATGAAATATATGAAGTCAATTTAATATTAATATTGCATTTTGCATCAAACAATATGAAATCTGAATTACCGTACAAATATAAAGAACAAAGTTGTTCGTGTAATGTCACCTTTAACACGATTCCATGATAAGGGTTAAAATTCCGCATTTCTTTCAGGTAAGATATTTTAATAATAATTCTGCAGCAATACTGCTTTTCATTGTATTGTGTTGAGCAAAAGCTCGGGAAAATAGATTTATTAATTCCACGGTGTGAATTTCTTTAATGCGAAACCTCTATATGTCTACCTCATCTGGAATTCCTGCGGATTCACTGTTATATTCCTTGGGGAGAAGTTACTTGTGCCTTTTATTGTATTACAGACGAATGTCATGATTTTCCTTTTTCAAATTATTAGTTATATTTTGTTACTGTAACAGAATATATTAAAAATTAAATTTCCTGCAACACAATCAAGTTTACCGCTTACAGACACAATAAAAAAAGACAGCATTTACAAACAGAATGCCAACACCTACATTACTTAAGGGTTCATTTTAACAACCACCTATGTATGTTGTCTGCCTGACGTTTAACGAGAAACACACAGCAATTAAACGGGAATCCTAATAAGTTTCAATTGAAAACAGTGTTTGAGAAACTGAGAACGAATCAAGTTGAATGAAAAATCTAATTAACTACAGACACAGACACTTAATAAACCTAAATAAAATCAAGGCATTTCTGTCGTAACAGGGGTGCGACTCCTTTTGTGTTCTCAAAGTGAAAGGTTAGAATCTTACGCGGAGCAAGTGATTAGTTCATAAAATCGGGTATTAAGAATCCCGCACTGTTAAGATAATAGCTGCTAAGACAAATTAAACTTCGATATATTTGCTTAGTAAGTCATTTATGAACTCTCTGAAGTCTGATATTGCCAAACCAATGTTAAAAAATTCATTCTAATTACCTCAAACAAAACACTGCACTTTTCCTTTTTAATGATGATCTGGTTAACGCTGTTGAAGAAATTATCAGCCCAGTGGAATATTTTAAAACGAGCTTGGACTTAAGAGGTACTGAAAGAGTCTTTTGTTTCAATGTACATTACCCGGTATTCTCTGATGGGAAACCACGAAATAATTAAATTAGGACATCGTGTTCCAATTTTCGAAGAACGTGAAGTTTAAATGTGTTGTGGAACATTTGTACTTATGGAGGAGGTAAAGAAAATTCGTATAAGATGGGGAAAGGCTTTGCTTAATAACAGAAATGAATAAAGAATCCTTCTCCTAAGAAAACTTCCTCACTTTTAGGGTGCCTGCAAATCCTTTGTTAAATATGTGGGAATTATGCAAGTCTTGAAATATAAAATTATGCTGTCTTACTAATAAAGACAACCAAGTTTCCGAATATGGATCACGCAACTTCTCAGCACGCATCTCTCGCTCAAGGAAATGAGCTCCGTCTGTACACTTTGCCTTCTTGAAACTAACTACGTCTTATGAAGTAGGAAGTTGTTGATTTAAATGAAGAAGAAAGACAAAATTGTGTTTTAGAAGCTGTGATTTGTGTAGAATACACAGATCATTGGATAAATAAATTACGAAGATAATATATACATTAGATTCTACTTAATTGGGCCATCGGTTAATCGGGGAAGGCGTTAATTTAGGACAAATATTTAGAATAAGTTTTTTTTAACTCTTTACGTGGAACTTTGCATAATTCGGGCAGCCGCTTAAATGGGCCAAAGTATTCTAGTCCCGATGTGTCTCAAGTAACCGGAATCCACTGTATACACAATGTTAAAAATGTTCTAACAAAACATATTACACCGTAAAATTTGTTAATAAATTAGTCTGTTTGTCGATAACATCGGAATAATCCTCGGTGTAAGAAGAATTTAAATAAACGCTGCAAGGCTATGGAATTTCAGATTTAATTTCCCTGAAATTACAGACCAGCATTTAATGAACATCTTGAGTAATCAATCTAGTATCAACGTTAAAGTAATTTCTGTATTTGCTTTGGACTGTTTCTTTCAAACATAACTACTGAAGACTACATTTAAACGCATCATAAAACAAACCGTAAAGTCTCATAACTTCCAGTTTGAGCGCAGTAAATTCTAACTCTTTTAGAAAAGTAAATAAAGCTACTGAATACGATATGTATGTATGTATGTATGTATGTATGTATGTATGTATGTATGTATGTATGTATGTATGTATGTATGTATGTATGTATGTATGTATGTATGTATGTATGTATGTATGTATGTATGTATGTATGTATGTATGTATGTATGTATGTATGTATGTATGTATGTATGTATGTATGTATGTATGTATGTATGTATGTATGTATGTATGTATGTATGTATGTATGTATGTATGTATGTATGTATGTATGTATGTATGTATGTATGTATGTATGTATGTATGTATGTATGTATGTATGTATGTATGTATGTATGTATGTATGTATGTATGTATGTATGTATGTATGTATGTATGTATGTATGTATGTATGTATGTATGTATGTATGTATGTATGTATGTATGTATGTATGTATGTATGTATGTATGTATGTATGTATGTATGTATGTATGTATGTATGTATGTATGTATGTATGTATGTATGACTATAGGCCATTTAGACGCTTGGGGGGATTAAAACAGTGTGATAATAGTCAGTTAATGGTTTCTCATAAATTGTTTTTGCTTATCACATATCTTTTCGTTTAAAAGTTTTTGGTTACTTTATATTTTTTATATACCAAAATATTCCTCGTAATCAAATCTGTACAAACAGCATTTTTACATATTTATAGTCTTTTTCCTCATTATATACACCTTATAACATCAACAAAAACAACAGAAAGTAGCTTCCATCTGTGTGCGTTCTGAAGTTTTATTTCTTCATTGCACGGAATTTTATTGCACATGATAGCGTGTCCTTGTGAAATCACGAACAAGAGAAAACTATACCTCGAGATTTTCTCTTTATTAAGCCAAAGGAATGACTTTTATTTCGTTAAAATTTGTTTCAATTCCTTGCCCTCGCAATCAGTTTCGTCTCACCCGATTCCGTGTAAGTCTGTGCCAACGCAAGAGAGGTCGGTTTTGTGGCTGTGGCACACATCATGCCATCAGACTCTGTTTCGTTTTCTACTCGGTGACTTGGTATTAAACTTTTACCTCGGCTTGTGATCCGGCCATACACTTTTACTAATTTAGCAAGTAACAAATCTTGATCTGTAATTTACTTCTAATGTTCTGCCTAGGAAGAATTATTTTATCAAACACAGAATCGTTAACTAAAATTGAGTAGAACATAACTTTGTTAACCTTGTTTTATTACAGTTTTCTTGTCAGAAATGATTTGTTTCTAGAATAATGACGCCACGAGAAGACTAAAATTTTGCCTTCGGTTATAATCGTAGTTTTATGAAAAAGTAAAGAATAAGAAATGTATTAACCCTGCAGTGCGCAGAGGCAACTACACGTACCACCTGTTTTAGTAATCAATTAATCAGAATTTTGCCCACAAAGTGTATTTATGGGTTTCGCATGATTCTCAAAATAAACATCGATTATTTCCATAAACAACATTCACCAGCTGATATCTGTGACGGTGACTCGTTTTATTTGCGGTAGGAACTGAACCTTTATATAGTGTTTGGATGATTTTCGTCTTCAAAGCGATAAACTGATGCATATCGAGACTATAATGACAGAAGAGCGTATAAGCATATGTGGATAATTGGAGTCACTTGGCCTACCAACATAAAAATATGGGATGTATGTTATTCCAAAATGGCGTAATGCAGATGCTGCTCTATACAGAGAATCATTTATATAGAATAATAAACACGAAGTGAGTAAAATTAGGTAGAAAGCATTTGAGATGGACTTGAAATTATTACGGCATCAGCAATCACTTGCAGTTAGTAATGAAAATCAAAATAAATTCATTCTCGATAGCCGGCGGCCAAGATTCGAACCTCGTCTCGTTAGTATTTTGTTATGACTAAATGTTTCTGGAGATATATACGATTCAAAATAAATTTACTGTTTAATTTCATGGATCCTCTAATAGAAACAACACACCTTATTTGTTTTCAGTGAAAATACAATTTATTTACTTGTTTTAATATTCATGAGATCAACCGTAACGGTTATTTAAATTCGGGACATACCATTTAATGTAAAAAGAATATAATGTACAACAACGCTCTCAGCTCCATCATACGAACCGACCATCACATTGCGTTGTACAGCAAGAATATTATGTGATGTTTGGTACTTTATTTTTTAAATCGTGAGTTTGCTAAAAATTCAGAAATAAATTATTAGCTATAGAAATGGATTGTTTAAGGCGCTCGGCAAGAATATCACTGATGGCTGATAACAGAAAAGAAGCGATCAAAACAAAAATGGGAATTAAGAAAGACATTTTACAGGAAATACATCAGCAGCAATTAAGATGGTAACTCCACATCATGCGAATGGAGGACAGCAACATAGTACAAAGAGAAGAAATTTAAATGATAAAGAATGTTTGGATCGAGAGCTTGGGAGAGAAAAATGTGTACTTGGTTTGAGGAAAACTGTGTATTCGCAGAAAAAAATACTAATTAATCAATTGTCTTCGAAATCAAGCGCAATATTCCATATAAACAACATTCACCAGCTGATATCTGTGACGGTGACTCGTTTTATTTGCGGTAGGAACTGAACCTTTATATAGTGTTTGGATGATTTTCGTCTTCAAAGCGATAAACTGATGCATATCGAGACTATAATGACAGAAGAGCGTATAAGCATATGTGGATAATTGGAGTCACTTGGCCTACCAACATAAAAATATGGGATGTATGTTATTCCAAAATGGCGTAATGCAGATGCTGCTCTATACAGAGAATCATTTATATAGAATAATAAACACGAAGTGAGTAAAATTAGGTAGAAAGCATTTGAGATGGACTTGAAATTATTACGGCATCAGCAATCACTTGCAGTTAGTAATGAAAATCAAAATAAATTCATTCTCGATAGCCGGCGGCCAAGATTCGAACCTCGTCTCGTTAGTATTTTGTTATGACTAAATGTTTCTGGAGATATATACGATTCAAAATAAATTTACTGTTTAATTTCATGGATCCTCTAATAGAAACAACACACCTTATTTGTTTTCAGTGAAAATACAATTTATTTACTTGTTTTAATATTCATGAGATCAACCGTAACGGTTATTTAAATTCGGGACATACCATTTAATGTAAAAAGAATATAATGTACAACAACGCTCTCAGCTCCATCATACGAACCGACCATCACATTGCGTTGTACAGCAAGAATATTATGTGATGTTTGGTACTTTATTTTTTAAATCGTGAGTTTGCTAAAAATTCAGAAATAAATTATTAGCTATAGAAATGGATTGTTTAAGGCGCTCGGCAAGAATATCACTGATGGCTGATAACAGAAAAGAAGCGATCAAAACAAAAATGGGAATTAAGAAAGACATTTTACAGGAAATACATCAGCAGCAATTAAGATGGTAACTCCACATCATGCGAATGGAGGACAGCAACATAGTACAAAGAGAAGAAATTTAAATGATAAAGAATGTTTGGATCGAGAGCTTGGGAGAGAAAAATGTGTACTTGGTTTGAGGAAAACTGTGTATTCGCAGAAAAAAATACTAATTAATCAATTGTCTTCGAAATCAAGCGCAATATTCCATTTTATATAATGGATTCTCTTATAACCTTCATATTTATACTGCATTGCATATCAATTTCAATTTGTCCTGTGATGTCTTCTGCTCTATCATATTAAAACGGAACTGCATTATTTATGGATTTAATATAAAATGATGTGTTCCATGACGTACTTTCTCAAATCACACAAGCATTCCTTTGAATTATTAAACAGATATGAAACGGATATGTGAAAACATATATACCAGGTGATTCAAAAAGGAATTTACAACTTTGAAAGTGTATAGAAATTTAATCAGAAAGCTTACAGAATCGGTTGAGGTGTCATTTTGTAGCAAAACAAATCAAGTTTGACTCACGTTGTGGTGTAGTACCGAATTCCGTCACCGCGAGCGCAAGCGGCAGTGCATTTGAAAATGGCTCGAAAATTTTCTCATACCACAGTTAGACGAAGATAACCAAAAAGGACGCATCCACTTCCAGCCAGACGGCACACCACCTCACTACCTCACAGAAGTCCAGGATTTCCTCAATAACCGTTTCCCAGGTCGGTGGATTGGTCGAACAGGGTCGATAGCATGGCCACCTCGTTCTCCAGATTTGTCACCTCTCGATTTTTTCTTATGCGGTTTCATTAAAGATCGTGTGTATGTTCCACCCTTACCTGCCAATCTCACTGAGCTCAAAGCTCGAATCACCGCCGCAGTTGCAGAAGTGACACCGGATATGCTGGATCGTGTTTGGCAAGAAATTGATTTCAGGTGGGATGTCTGCAGTATCACCAATGGCAATCACATCGAACCAAAATGACTGTTTGAAGTAAAACTTTATTTGTATTATAATTGTTCTATCAATGGTAATTATTGCATCAAGCCGAACTATAGTGAAATTATCTTCAATGCAAAATGTTTGACAGTTTCAGTAACTTTTTAGCTAATGATCTGTTTATTTGCTACATTATTCAAATTTCATGACCGTAATATTACTCAAGAAATATGCCTTTATCTTATATATGATTTACATTCAGTTTCAAAGTCCTTAGCATTGGTGTAGAAAAGTGGCAACAATAACCCATAAGAACATAATCAAAACGATATCTCACATTACTGTCATAAAATTAATCGATATGTCACTAAATAATTTACATATCTATAAAAAGAAAATGCCTCATTAATAAAAACAAAAATTGTTTATTTTCTATATTAATCAACTAGATAGCCCGCAAATCGTTCTTAAACATGTGATTAAAACTTAAAAATGAAGGGTTAATAGTATGAAGAGTAATTTATAACACAAGTTTCAGTTTCCGACTGTGATTAATTAGGTTCTCTTATTGTGAATTAGATGAGCAATTCGTGTGGCACATCATGCTCACCTTGCTTTCCGCTACGTCTTTTCCCACAAATTAAGCTTCACGTTAGACCCATTAATCAGCTCCATACAATGCGTGCAAATCAGAGAACTTATCGTGCGGCTCACACAATGCACTGCCATAGGCGTGAACCCATTGTTCTTACTTGTCATCTGATATCAGCCCATTCTTACTGAAGACGAGTATTTTGAAAAGCTAGGCAATTCAATGGAGGCTGTATCGAATATAGATAGGATCACTGTTAGTACAGTAAACTTAAAATTAGTGGCTGTTGAACAATATAAGGATTTATTACATTCTTAAGAAAACCAATTTTAGGGTTCAGTGTGTACTGATTCATTAGATTACATTTAAGGTAGGTTCTTTGTTTACTTTTATGAAAGTATTACACATTCATTAGAAATAATATTTTAGTATTATTGATGGATTTTACACAACATATAATATATATTTTCCTTCTTACGTGATCTCATTTTCAGACATTTTTTTTGGGGGGGTGCTTTAAATATTCCTCAGATACAAGTCAAATAACATTCCACTTTGACTAACCATACTGTAATCCAATTATCTTGACGACTTATAAGTCAGTTTCAACATGAAGATAGTGCATATTTGCATTTTCTTACACATTTTCTGAAAGTAGTTCTGTATGAATACATTCATTCAGCG
>NW_019059923.1:162157-180838 GCF_000696155.1 Zootermopsis nevadensis
ATACTGATACATAAATGTTACAACCAAATACAAATTTTTTTGGAATTTATTGAATATTTTCTGATCCGTGTGAAATGCTTTAAAGATTTTTATGAATTTCGTCTCCACGATACAATTGAAAAAGAAATTTGACCACCAGTAACCTCACAAATAAAGAGGAAAACTGAATCTAATCTTACAGTTAGCATTGAAGTTAGTTAAATATGAGATTCTTGAAAAGAAAAATGCTCCTTGGATCACTACTTAAAGAGGGACTAAAATTAATTCACAATTTAGGAAAAAACATATAATAGATTTTTACGTTCTGTGCTTTGCGAAAAGACAAAGACTCTTAAAAAACCAAATTTAATTTCAGTTACCGGGGTTTTAGTAATCTGGACGAAAACCGTTAGAAAACAATGCATCATAAACTGACCCTGATTAGCTCTTCTGAAATAATACGTATATACATTTCTGTTCAATATCTGACGATTCTCAATTAGCCTTAATGTAATCAAGGAAAAGGTGCTCGTTGAATTATGCTGCCAGAGGATTGTGTTTAAAAATCATAGTCAGTTTACGTGTTCTTGCATTTCAGCTTAATTTTTCAATACTTTTCATAGAAATATTTTTTATAACTAAGTCCGGGGAGTGAAATTAAGGCATAGCGTGTGTCAGGTATTCAGACAAATACACATATCGCCTTCGAGTATATTGAGCAAATATTCTTGTGGAGTTAAACGTTTTCCAATATTCAACATAACTTACATGAAAATAATTTAGATAAACAGACGGGTTAATGTTTCGTGAATATGTGCAAGCGGAAAGACACGACAAAAACACAGATGTAATGGCTTCCATGGCGAAAGTACAGAGAGTTTTTTTCTGGCCAGAGAACATTTTTATAAGGTAACGAAGAAGTAGGTAATGAAATGGTCGAATATAGGACAATCCTGTAGTTCCAGAAGCAGTTCATTTTGAATGCAAATCCCATCGACCCTGAACCCCAGATAACGGCTAAAGACTCATGTTCTTGCAGTATTCCTACAGACTGTTCCTGACCTCACGAAGCCCTTAAGCAAAGCTACTTACCAAGAATCTCAGTATTATTACTTGGTACTGTCTAGCGTAGAAATGAAAGTATTGATTGGCCCATTTCGGCATATCTATATTCAACAATTCTATCTACAAGCTATGCCTGTTATTCGCTACATCTAGTATAAATATCTCACAGTTAACAAAGACGAAATGCCCTCCCTAACTATTTCAAGTAGGGCACAGAGGAGGATATTATATTTTATTCCATGCTCCAAATTAGACTAAACTTACTTATCGTTTGGAAGACCAAGTGTAAAAGCGAGGATAATATTAAAATTAATTATAAATAAATGTGTTGTGAAGATACCGATTGCATTTTTCCTGCTCCAACTTCAGTGGCGATCTGTTACAAATACGACAATACACCTTTGAGAACCATGAAAACAGAGAATTTATTGAACAGGTGGGCGTACTGTTAGCTTCCAATGATGCATCCTACTCAATAGAGTGACTGGCATAGCTTTACTAATATTATGCATTTAAAATTAATATGAAGTTTATGCAACTTTCTACCTTTTGTGTATTGAAGATTTTTCTCTAATTGTGAGTGTTAAACTTAGCAAACCACTATTCATGTGCACTATGATACAAATTTACTTAGTTGGGAGATCTGACACCATGACCCATACGTTTCATATAGTGGTCCTTATGTACTTGTATTGCTTCCCACGTGTTAACATTCAAGATTAATAATTGAGAGCCCTCTACGTATGATAAATGTATTTTCGGAAATAGAAATTCAAATCTTTATTTCATTGCGTGTAACTCATTTGGAATATATTTAGAATAGTTGAAAAATGTGTTGTCCAACTGCATAATTTGAGTTTCTTATATACATCACATATATTACTGTACATTAATTTCATGTGCGTAGTGTTCAAAATCTAATCACACTAGAAATATCACAATTCAAAAGTGAAAATGTAATTTCTCCCAGTACTTCTTGAAACTTACTGAGACCAGACATGTGAACAAACCAATACAGTAACAAATAACGGAATTATTTTACAGAATAATCTTCAACTTAGCCTTTTATTCAGAATTGTATCATCATATCTTTTAACAACCTAGACACAACATCTACAAAATTGAAAATAAATTGTAGTTTCATGGATAAGTGGATTTTATTTAGTTAGCGAATTATTTCTTGTGAGTATACACCATATAATACGAACACAAAATTTAAAACACCCATGAAATGTGTGTGTAATGCGTGTCATTTGCCTTGCAGTAAAATAGAAAAGAATTTCAGAGAATTTCATCTATGCTCCCAAATTTATTATTCCTGAAGAAATTAATGCTATGCCCTGCAGTAACTCGAATTCGACAATCGAATGAATGAAATGTTTACTTTAGAAACAATAAAACATTTCTGTCAGGATTAAAATATTTTTTAAGTGCTATATATTCTGATATAAACAAGAATTAATTGTAGTAACGAGGTCTAGACCAATGAAATGCGTGGATCTGTACTTATAGCACACATCACCCAATGCAATCTATGAAAAAATGCGAGTTCCGTATAATAAACTAAAGAACTGAACATAATTTATGATCAATATTCAACTGTAACGCTAATTTGAATGAAAAATGTTTAAGTAATTTTTACCAATTATACCTAATTAAATTACACTTTCCGGTCACAGGATAGAAACGATACAAATTTTTATGAAAGTAAGGTACGTGTATGTCTTACATGATTATGCGGAGTTTCGTTTTCCAGAACACGTATATTGGAAACTAGGGACTATATTCATACATTGGTTGATGCTCAGATTGAAAATGGACCTTCTTTTATGCTTGCTTTTGTGAAATTGCCCGGCGGAGCAACGTCAGTTTTCTGCTACTCTCTCTCCTTCGTATTCCTCAAAACTCAAAACCATTTCTCTGGTGGACGAGGCAGTAACCTCTCTCGAGACATATGCTGAATACATATTCGATTGAGCAGAACTTTTGAATGTACAAGAGAAGACCATTCAGAGCATATTTACGGAAAAAAGGGGAACGTAAAATCCCTTTCTTTATTATTTTTTTCTCTTTTATATGTTCCCCTCCACGTATGACGTTCCGTTTCGACGTTAGCCCACCTGAAAGATCAAATAGTATGACGTATAGAACCGTTCTTTTTATTACATCCAGCGATTTTGTACAAGGTTGTATAAAAGTAGATGGAAAATGTGCTATGAAACACAACCATTTCACAGCGTAACAAGCAGGTTCTCTACTGCCTTGAAATAATTTGAAACGTCTCTTTGTAGAAAATATTAAATTATTTTGGATAAGTCATCGTCCGTGTTTACGTTTTCTTACAAAGTAAAGTAATTAAAAATATCAATTAACCACATGTGTATTTACGTATTTAAATGATATTTACATTAGTTTCTTTGTTAAATAGTGCTAATTATTTCTTCAGTCATTAATATAAGCAAGTTAGCATCATATATCAGAGTATAGATGTAAGTATCTAGCTTATTTGTCTATCCGAGGATCAGACTGCAGATGTGTCTAACATTTTTCTGTTTCCATTCGACAAGTGTAAAAGCTTACCATTTCCATCAGACTAAGCTTCATAACGCTCTTTGTCTCACCCGTCAATGTGATCAGCATGACATAATAGCTTGATGACTGCCATAGCCGATATAGTCGTTGTGGTCTGTTTGAAGTGTCCGAAAAGTAGCACGCAGTCACATGTTTGACTTAATGTTTACCGCCTACGCTGTCGAATGATAATTATTGTCCTTTGTTATGGTTGCACAAGAAGGAATAATGTTATAAGAACTCTACAGCTGTTTAAAATCGACTGACGTATGCGATAAAAGGTTTAAAGTTAAAAATTCAAAATTATAACCAAAGGCAATAATTTATTAACAATTACTTTGCATAATAAATGTTACACTACATTTCAGCACTTAGCATACGAAATGTGGTTTTAAAGCTGAAATAATTATTCTATATATATTATAAGGAAATATGTTACTATCTTTAAAATTTATATACATTTTATCTATCGGCCAACATTTATACAAAAGTGACCTGTATATCTAATAAATAATAAATAATAATGACACTAATAAGTATTGTTCTTGGATTAGTATAAACGTCAATACAACTATTTTGAAAAGTCCCATTTTAAGTATATATATATATATATTCTTCATTTACCTAACCACATTGTTATGCTATTGGATAAACCTTTCCCCTTTCTATATTAATAACAAATATTTCTATAAAAACGTTGCCAATTCAGAAAAAAATAAGTCCACAGCTTATGACATGTGCATTATACTGTATATACTTACGGGTTAGAAGCCGAAATCAATAAAATTTACTTAAAAGCCGTGGAGAAATTTACCAAGTACTGCATCTTAGATATAGGAATAAAATGATCACATCTCTGATAAAGATTCTAACATTTATGTAATTCGTAATAAAACTACCTTCTGATGTCAACAAGCACACCTAAATTTCGACAGGCATTAGGATAAGAGATAATTAGGACTATAGCTCTGATAAATTACCAAAACACAAAAGAGCCAAGGACGCATTCATGCAGCACTTTCGTTCTTCTCACTAGTTGGCGTGTGATTAAATTCACGCCCTAACTCATTAAGAGGAAGAGAAATTTCCAAGTTGCGATTGGACACGATGAAGTTCACACTTCAGAATCGTTGTGGCTATATTAACGAAATGAAAACTTTTGGAAACATTTATATTTCGTTTTAATCTCTGAGATACGTTGGTTTTCATCCGTACGAATTAAAAACCTAAATTTTATTACTCTTTAATTGAAGACATAATTTTTTAGTCAGAGGACTATAGTATTAAGATTTATGGAATGATTAATTAAACTGAATGATTTTTATGCCGCCATTTCTTCTGAATAGGCGTTTTATTAATAATACTGTCCTATTTTGTGGACTCTACAGTTCCTTTAAAACTTAGTTAGCAATAGATTCATATACTGGTGTCCTCGTAAGATTTAGGTAGTTTGAATATACGTATACAAATGTAAAACGCACCTCAATCGAAATAAATATAAGAATGGTCAGGATTCATATAATACACGTGTGTAAAATTTTTATTCCTTTAGTACAAACTTTTCGGTATTATTTACTGTGTTCAGGAATATTGGGCTTACGAATATGTAGTCAAAGCACTGCCATATATCTTAAACATAAGATTTTAAGTGTACAGAATAATTGGGAGATTTAGGTACAACTATAGGAGATAGAAGGCGAATATTTAAAATGATTTTAAATTAACCTCAAACAGATATTCATCGCTCTGATTACGGAGGCAGTATGATCTCTGAAACGTTGGTTAACATAGACCAGACTACACAGCGCAACAACCCAGAAGACGGAAATATTCATACTCACCGCTGTGAAAACCTCAAACAGGATATCATAACAATGGAGGAGTTCTTGTGGAAGTAATAATTATCCTTCAAAATTCAGAGAAAGCAGAGGATCTCTTAAAAATCTGAGCGACTACAGTTCTCTCAAGACGAATTCTGCTCCATAAAATTACTGAAGACATTTGACAACAAGCAGCAAGACCTTTGACAGTTTCTAGATGGCGAAATCAGATTCACTATTAAGTCCAATAAAAATTGTTAAAATGTTAGAAGCTGGCGAAACATTCCTAATATTTGTCTGAATTTCCTCTGTGTTGCGTACACAAATGTAAACGTCGTTAAGTTTTATTAGGCGTATAAAAATTTAACGATCCACTGGTAACATATAATGACTTTCGTTCAAATTAATTACCTGCTAGTGTGACATTATCAAGTGCTTTAATGACTATTACAGTCATAAAACTTCTGTTTACGGATGTGCTAAATATTTACCAGTTTAATTACTCCTCAATTGTTTAAGCTGGTTGCAACACACCCGAACAATCAATAAAGACTTGATGTAAATTTTGTGCGAAAAATAAAAATAGATTCGGTATTTTGAAATCGCTTATTAAAACCACGGCTCTATCTTGCGTCCGTGTTCATCATACCTGATCTGATACAACTCAAGAGATTTTCTTACTTTGTTTTTTTACTTACAGATCTAGCACTGAATTGAATTTTGTGTGATGTGATTATTCTGTGACAGCCTTCAAAGACAGATAAACACTATTTCTTCTTCAGGATTTCACGCATAAAAAATCCTCATGAACAGCGATAAAGTTTTAAACATTTACATATGCTTATATTTATTTAAGCGTCAGCATGACTTTTAATTTTATGCCTAACCAAAGGCAACTATTGCAGAAAATATGTAATTTTGTTGTTAGTGGATAGAAAATTTTCCTTGCAAATTCCACTTTTATTTAGCTTGGGGTAGATGGTACTCATCAGCAGAACACTATTCAGTTGATGATTCTTTTTCTGTATGCGTTCTCCGTTAGTCTGATATCCCTTTTTCAGGATAATTCGCCTCAATTGTGCAGTCCCGTGAATTATTATCATTAGTCCCTATTTAAGCTCCTAGACATCTAAGACCAAGTTTATCTGCTGGACGTGATTACATCCCTAGCTTTGTTATATATAGTTGTTCTGAGATATTAGCTCCTGTTTTCAAACGCATCTTTTATCTAAGCCTAACTCAGGATTGTTTCCAACCGCATGAAAGCAAGTATCAGTTGTTTCTATTTTCAAGAATGTAACACTGTCTCTGTCAGTAACTGCCGACACATTCCTATACTTAATAATTTTCAAAATTATTTAAACTTGTTATGGATGATCGTCTAAATAAAATCCCTGTCCAAATTTTTTATAAAAACTAAATCGACCATAATTAATCTGGAAAATTTTCGAGAATAAATTACCTGATTAGTCGGCTTCCAGGTTCAAGCTGATGAAATTTAGCAATGCTTTTGATCTTACCCCTAGTATCTTCCTACTTCAAATGCTCAGATAACAGATAATCTGAAGTTCATGTTTCTGCAACTTTTTAATCGCCTTTTGTAGTGTTCTCTGGCGTTATGCAAGGATCTGTTTTGAAGCCTCTCCTTTTCGGCCTGTTTATTGATTATTCATGTAATGAAACTAATCACTCTAGGTATCTTAATTTCGCTGATGATGTCAACATTATTCGTATCATTAAATCTCCTAACGATAGCAATCGACTTCAATCCGACGTTTAATCTGTACAAAGTTAGCGCACTGCAAACTTAATGAAATTCAATATGATAGAGACTAGAGTTATTTCTTTCTCCGGAAAAAGTGATACATTGTTCTAAGGTTATAAACTTTTCCATTCTTCTGCAATAAGTGCTGACTTTATTACAGACCTTGGAATTTTACTGACTATAAACTTCGATTCCACAACCATGTCGACTTTCTGTTTTCTCAGTGTATTAAATTGTTGGTTTTTGTTAGAACTTTAACCTTTCAATCCTATTCTCTTGACTGCCTCTGTGTATTATATTTTGCTTTAGTTAGATCAAAGCATAAACACGCCTCTGTCATTTGGAATTCTAATACGACTACTGATGCCAAAAAATTAAAAGACATACAGCAGACAATTTCAGTTCTTTGCTCCAATCGTTTCTTCCTCAATATCCAATGACGAAGCACACTAAAGATATAGAAGTGAAATTGCAGAAATAAAAAAACAATTTAATTCAGATAGCTAAGAGAATGTATGTATATGGCAACAGCTTGCCTTATTGATAGGATTGTGCAATAAAACTTCGTTTCGGTTAATTAATTGTATTTAATTCTCCTGAATGAAAGAATGAATGTAGTAGGTTTACCTTCTTCACGGCAACTATCAAATGTTTCAGTGACTGGGCTATGTTTTAGACACTGAGGATGAAAGCGGCTAGAACCTGCGAAACGTCGATAAAATTCTACCAGACTACAGCCTAACATTCTGAAAGCAGTCATCTTACAGTGACAGCTTAAATTTAAATATTTTCAGAACTTGTAGGTTTAAATCCTCTTAAGCATCTAACTCAGTCACCTCTTTACTGGTTCCTACACTCTTTAGCTGAGTGGCCTCAATTATTTTCGTCGCCCCGCATTAAGAATGACTGAGACTAATGATTATTAGACCCTCCCACATCTCAGGATCTCAGGTACGAAGTAGGAGATGATGTGCTAGCAAGTCGGACACAATGTGGTTAACATTCTCGGACTATTTGCCAATATCTTAAGAATTTATACGAGGGCCCTTTGGTGTTTGTCTGTTATACAGTCTAATTTTGCAGCACATAAACGTAAAAATATATCATTATAGATTTTATTGAAGTCAAAGGGAGGGGGGGGGGGGAAGATCCACTGAGATTTGCATAATTAGAATCGTTAATTTTTTTAATTAAAATATTTGTAGAAATTCTAAATTAGTAAACTAATGACTAAATCCGTCTACACTATTTATTTGTTTTCGTCTATATTTTCCTCACCCTATTTTTATTACTGATTGTGCCATCACACTTCATAATACAACTAAATTGTGTATCATCCTGAAAAAACTATAGCACCACCTAAATATGTTCACATGATAGACTGAAACATGATGTAGAATGAATAGGCAAGAGGATATATACAGTTGTGTAAACTGAATTATTCATTAGTCTACTTTCTACGCAACACGATACCTCAAATTAATATTTCAGCTGCTATTTCAGTATGTATATTAGGTTCAAATAAACTTCTCTTTGCGCCGGCACGTCTATCATTATCAAAACATTGTCGTCTCAAATCAAATCACTTGCACAATGGATAGATTTAATCTATTATAAGCATTAAATAACACTTAACGAACTCCAAGGAGCAGACTCTCATTTGACAAGCTGAATGATGAAAATAATTTGATATTATGATAAACAATCTAGATATAATAAACGCATTACTTGCGTCTTAACTACTTACATTGTCATAAAGATAAAATTCAGATTTCAACTTTAGTTCATTTGTGGGATTGCTAACCCACAAATCCATTTCCAACGTGAATAATAATAGTTAATTAAATTAAATTAAGTGAAAAGTTACTAATAATTAAGTGCAAGGTATTATTAACATTTTAAACTTATTCAGTTCCTAAATAACAGGTTTATTTTAAGTTTTATTTTAACTCACTTTAGAATCCTTGATTTAGCATTCAACAATACTGCTGTTCACAGTAAGGGACTCATTCACATTTGCGCAGTATCAAACCAATGAGCAAGTAGTCAGCAGATGCATTACACGGTGTGATTACCACATAAAAATCTTTCTATTATCAAAAACAGTGGAAAGTAGTCTTGTCGTATACGAACGGGACAGCACAGTATGAAAAGAAGCTTAAGGTTTCACCTGAAAAGCAATACTTTCCAACCTATAGATCGCGCAGATCTGCGAACTGACGTATAGCTTACATTGAGTCAAGTTGCCAAAAATCATCCGAATCCGATAAACGAAGTTAGAAATAATATATAAGACATGCAATCTTGGTGTCTGTAGTATTTAAGATAAGCACAATAAATGAATCATGCATAGTTTGTTGTTGGTTCGCGATGCATTCTTCAGTCTAATACATTTCGTTCATTTTGTGTTCATTTCTACGGAAGTACTAAATTTTGACAGAAAAGGACCATATTTACTTTAAAGGAGCAAAGCAGGCATTTTGTTTTGGGACTGGATTGTTAATACCAAAGTTTGGAGACGCAGCTTTTAAGAGAGTAGTAACTCGCGATTTTGAATTGTGCTATTGTCATGAAGTTTGTGGAAATTCTGTTTCCTACAGAGTTCTCATTCATTTCTTGAAATCAACAGCAAAAGAATGACAAGTGTAAGAAGAGAAGAACTGAAAACTAATGTTTATGCTATACCGAAAATTTATTCTTATCTCATCTGCATAGTTTTCCTTCCATTATCCATAGCCAGAATAAAGTCTATGTAATAACCTAAATCGATCTGTTCATTACAACGCAGATAAGTAAATAAATAATTTATAAAATAATATAATTATAATTTAGTTTGTTTTGTAATTTATAAAATTTTGTTGAATATTAACGTGACTCGTATTCTGTAATGATTCTGATTCTATCAGTGAAATCCGAAAATACATATGTATATATGTGGATAAATTGAACTTGAATAAACCAACGCACAATATTTTGAAGAAGCAACTATTGGAAAACATTTAAAATTGATATTTAAACTCTTGACAATGAAGACAATCTGTGTAAAATTAAACGCATAACGTGACTTTTCATCGAAATGAGTTCAACTAGATTTCCTACTTACGTACGTACAGAAAACGATTAAAGCTGCTGTCACAAAAATGTTTTCAATAGATACCGAAATCTTCCATAACATACTGTGTCCTATGTCCTTGAATAAGTTTTAAGTCATATTCCTACTATGTTAATTTTAACCTACTAAATTTGTTCCTAAGTCAGTTTACGTGCTATGAAATTAACCTCATGCATATAATGTCTGCTAATATTAAATAAAAAAGTACATTTTTATAATTTTAAGGCAGTGTAGCAGGCATTACCTCTTCACGAGTATTACACACTACATAGAGCCAGTGGCTTTTAATGTATGTATTTTGTTGCAGGCAGTAAGTATGCCACAGACCTGGAGTTTGGTACTAAATATGTCTTTGCGTGCTTAGCTACTCCCTTGTCTTGCATAAGGGAGCTACAGTCATAAGTAATGTTAAAATTTACTACTTTACTGCGAAAATGACAAATAGGTGTATATGCTTTTCTCATCTAATCGTTACTTGTGATAAGAAAGCACATTTAAACAGAATATGAACGTAATAGTCTTAGAAATACATTCAGAACACAAACGGACATAGCTGAACGCATGTATGGGAATTGTACGTCATATTCGTGAGACGTTCGGTTGTAATAACAACACTAACGATTATGTAATAAATACTATATTTCCTTTTATGATAGGAGGCGTGCCTAAGACATACATTAGATAAAGCCCTCTAACCTAACCGCTGCATCAGCAGTCTTTTATAGTACTCTGCTTATCCGTTAGAGCTAAAGTCACAAGAGACACAATTCTAGAAACAGAGTATCAAAGACGTGTTAAGAAAGATTCTTGGGAGGTGTTGAACCTCAATAACTTCAATGAATATCAATCAATATGAAGGTCAAGTTTGAATTATGTTACGATTTCTCCACTCATTAAAATATTATAAATTATAGTTTAGTATACTAAACTGAATGTATTAGAATGAAGAATGCTTTTATTGGGAGTAAATACAGCCGCATCATGATTCTGTTTACTAATTTAAAATACTGCCTAGGATCCTCAGTCACCGACTCTGACAGTGAAGTTGATTAATTACATCCATGTATTTGGAGACCATTAATTCACATTTCTTCTTTTTAACCACAAGTTTACCACAAAAGGAAATTGCTTCTAGTTAAATAATTGTTGCAATCTGCGCAAGATGGCGAGCTTTTAGTCTGCTGTGTAGTGTCATGGTTGGCATAAGACTTCAGCTTCTCACACTGTAATTTTGTATGAACCTATGCTTGCTATTTATCATTCTGTCTTCTTTATCTCGCCACTTCTCCGTTCTCCTTACTTATATTGCAGCACTTAGAAAAGTAAAAGTCTAGTTCGGATGTCCTATACAAGAATTTCCAGGAACTGAAACTGGAAACATTCCACTACGCTATGCGAGTCTCTCAATCTGCTTCGAATTCATCAACTTTTAAACACTGAGAACGTTATTTACGACGCTTTATAATCTGTTTAGTTATTGTTTTTGTGTGAGTACAAACGCAAATTTGAAGCCCAATAAAAAATTCCCAGGAAGGTGACAAAGCTGCTCCATGTAAAATTACCTGATTTTCTTTTCGTTTTCATTACACTAAAGTATACAACAGACTGTAAAGAAATTCGACTACCACAGTAACGGCTGTAGAGAGTTGAAAAGATGGATATTTCAGCTATAGGAATCACATGAAAATACAGATTAATTACCACCGTGACCACATACTCAGTTTGGGATAAAGTTTATAATAATCATATGCATATGTTAAGTCCATTGGTTAAAATACTTACTTTAAGGAACAATGACATTCATTCATATAAATAAACGGTATTAAACAGTTTGTGCTACACATTTTGCTGATGTTGGCATCAGATAGGAAACAAGAGTTCTTGTCACTTATACAAGGACACCCACAGCGTTAGATAGAATTTTACAGAATCGCGGGAAAGTGTAACTGCAGTAACGTTTTAATACAAACAGTGTCAATTCTTTGACATACACCAAGGAAAATGTTTAGGCGTAATAAATTAAAACATTGTCGACTATTGGTTAGCGTGCTGTCCAAGGTTCGGGGGTTCAAACCCGGCCGAGGTCGATGGATTTCTAAGGATGAAAAACAACTTCCTTCGGAGGGGAAGTAAAGCCGGCTGTCCCATGTCGTAGATTTGCGGCGTGTAAAAGAACCTTACGAGCATGATACGAGATGTTTCGTAAGCAAAATTCAGCGGCCATTTCTCACCCATTTCTCTCCTGGTTCTCTACTAGATGGCTCTAGTAGGCAAATCGGGATTGAGTAGAAAATGTGCAGAGGTAGTGGTGTGGTCACTCACTACTCATAAATGCACACTCCAAGACCAAGAAATCTGTGAGAAAGGAGGCGGCGAAAACCCACAATTGGGTTGTAGAGCTAAGAAACAATAAAAATGTCTAGATACTGTCATGTTAATTTCGTCGTAACGTGTTTGACGAAAAGGTAGCGGCGAAGACACACAAGGAAAAATAATAATAATAATAAATTAAAACATTATAGGTTGCTATATAACTAATAAAATCAAAATAACACTTTGAAATTATGACAGGTGACCAATATATAAAAAAAGAAGCGGAATTATAGTGACTTAGAGAAGAGGGCGAAACTGCAGTATAAATATGATTTATTGTTTTAATGATATTTCAGAACTGCCCTGCGCATTTCAAAGATAAGTGGAGATGAAATGGCGGAAGCTTTGAGAGATAATCGTGAGCTATTTAATGTGTTCGGAGGGTAGGTTGTTTGCTTCTCGTTAAACCTAAATGTGCGTTACGATCATACAGGAGAAAAGAGTGTGAGACGAGAGAGGGGGAAGTTTAACAGCCATCTTGTGCAATTTTAATGACTAGCAGGGCTAAAATGTTCTCTAAATGAAGCTCCTTTGAAAGGAATTCCGGTTTTGGAAAGTTAATGGTCTCAACGTTTTAGAGGATAGTTTGTTGTGTGGAATGGTTATTTCCTCCCGCTTTAGTAGACAGAAGATAGCTGTAAGTAAATTAATTTTGAACGTGGTTTCCGTTTCGTAACCCACATGCTTGAAATGTCTTAAATATCATATCTATTATTTGCTTCAACACCACAGTTTACAAATAATTATTACAGCTCATAATAATTCCTTCAAATTATGTGTTATCCAATTTACTTTAATAGAAGACCAGAATCATTTTTAACCATGAGGCATTATGGACATTTTAATAATATCTGAGAAAGCACTTCTGATTTGAATCTTTGTGGCTCCTTAAACACAACTTCAATCCAGACTACGCTTCCAATCTGGCGATGTTCTGTCTCATAGTGGAACATTATGAACCGAAACATGTTTTCTCGAAATGGAGAGCACTTAATTTTCCTTCTGCACCAACTCTATATATTTATATACACGCAATGGCAACATATATTTTATATTGACGATAATGTGGCAAATTTGAACAGTGAACATGCCAGTTTTTTCATATTGTCGATGTAAGTATCAGAGGTTAAAACGTAGGCCGAAACTCTTTTACTGTACACTAACCGCTAGATTCCTGGCCAAGTCACATGAAATCAGGACAGACCTGACTACCAGAAAGTGTAAGTTATCGTAAAGCCCTACAAAATCAGTTTAATAAGAATTTCTGCTGTTATTCGGAAACTGCCTTTTATAGAAATGACTAAACTGGATGGGCCTATCTCTAACAAGCAAAGCAAGTGGTGCAGTAATAGGTTTGAGGTCGACTCTGTTTTACTGGAAATTCGTGACAGCCAACACATTTCAAAAATTCAAAGTAAAACTGTCCTGAGGACAGGACGGTAGCCTTTAGCCCGCGCTTCGGGAGAGGGGTGGCATTTATCAACATCACTGTGCAAGAAACACTTAAGTGCCCAAAAAGCAAAAGAGTGCCGTAAGACATTTTGAAATAAAGCATATTAATTTAACAGAATCAAGAATAAACTACTACACATATACAACTTTGCCCAGTTATATTAAACTTAGAGGTGACCGGCTCTTATTTTTTCTCAGTATTTCTTTATTTAGTTCTTGTGCAGAAATCTTAAGAAGAGGCCCAGGACCAATGTCGGGACATTTTTAATTTAAATTTTTATTCAGTGATGAAATTGCGGATTCTAATTATGATCGGAGATGGCTGTAAGTCAGCGTTACCGTACGGAGGCCAAGCGCTCTGCAGCCCTCCGACAACGGAGCGTTTAGCATTGAACAAAATAAACTTTCTCTGTTCATTGTCAACAGACACAGGGGTACTCACATTGTGAGTACAAAGTAATTCAAATCTGTTTTTCAGATTGTTACCCAGTGACCAAAAGAAGGAGGATGACATGTATGGGGCATGTAGCACGCATTAGAGTGATGACAAATGTTTACGTAATTTTATTCGGAAAACCTTAAGAGAAAGATCAATTAGGATCCTAGGCATAGTGAGAGGGCAACATTCTACTAAAACAGATCAGACAAATTTTATTAGGACTTTAATTAATTTTCAGAATTTTTAAACTGCTAATAGACAGTCAGCTTATTTTGAAGGACTCTTCTCTATGTAATTGTATACTGTACACTAAAACGTTTAAAATAAAGTCAGTTGTTCTTGCTATTTGCAAACATCAACGCATGGAACAAAAGAAAGGAGAAAAACCGAAACTTCCTGACAGCCAAAATTTTTGAAGGCTCGGAGAATTTTCTGCTTATCGGATATAATAATTATACAGCTTCATCACTGTTATCGTTTGTCATAACAAGACGTTCCACACTTCATGAACGAATACTTGACACTAATTTAGAACTCAGTTTTAATCTGGATTTGGTGTATGCGACGTAGAATTTAAATAAATTGTTTCCAGAAGATTCACTGAGGATAAATTCAACCTCCTTCCTTATCTTTGTGTAACATCGCGACAGTTTGTTAATTGATGTCTGCATGGAAACACGACTTTGACATATTGTAATCGGCCAATTAATAATACTAGCAACATCTGTCATTCACACAAATTGCAAGTCGATATTATCTGATAAACTTTACCACAACATTTCAATAAATTAGCTTGTGTTAATAATGAGTGGTATCATTCAATAAAATTGCACTTAATATTACCTTGAACTAATAATTTAGAGTAAGAGAAACGTTTAATTACTGAACAACCATCAAATATTTCAGCACTCTTGAAACCAACACACAAAATAGTCTAATATGTTGTACAAAAATGTGTAAAACGTAATAATTATCACAATTAATGATATTTATTCACTTTTTATCCGTAATATTGTGCTGTAATAAATTTTATTTATTCAATTTGAATTTCTGTAGACTCCACGCCTGGGGCATTGGTCCAGGTACGCATGCAACTCTGCAGTGCAGAATAGTTGTTGAAACGTTGCTCTGGTAATCAAGAAACAAGCCAATTTTACGAAAACTGATAAATTATTACCACGTTCACAGAAGTCCACCTTTTAATATGAGACCAATCCTGAAATTGCAAAGTTCAGTGAAAATAAAACAATTTACGCTCGTATTATTTTAAGACTCATTCATACATTGTGTTCAAATCTCAGCATATACGTTACAACTGGTCATTTTTATGTGTCCATCATCGCACTCAATTGTACCGAGTCATCACAATATGAAATATGCGGTACATATCCAAGCTATGAGCGCAAATGGTAGCGGTAAACAATCAGTGTTCAAACGTACCAAAGGCTTCTGACTGTTCGGGCAACGTGCTCGTTATACTGGTATTTTTAGTGCAAAGAGAACTTGGAATTTGAGGTTTAAATTTCGGTCATGTGTAAGAACCTAAGAGACACTAAAACAGGAAGTAATTGTGTATCGGTGTGACGTTGGCAGAGAATGTTTTTGAATTTTTGTCATCGTGTCCTTGTCAGAAACCTGTTAAGTTCCAGCTCTGCTTTTGCATTCCTGTTAACACAGACCAGTGAGCCACGGCGATCACTTATGCCTTCGAGTTAGGTCTTAAAAGATTTTAAGGCAGTGTAGTGCTCGGCACAAGAAGTGAAATCCCACAAGTGACATTTTCTCTTATACTGTTTCATTTCCTTCTGTAATTTCATACTCCAGGGTTTATCTTCAGGAGGGAAATACGTGACTACTACTTGGCTTAAACCCACTGTTCGTCATAGATCCAAAATTTCAAACCTCAGTTAGCTTCGGATCTATATATATTATAACGTGTTTTTTTAATTCACGACTTTTCATCAGTGGCTAATGACCCGGTCTGGCTAGCATTGCGACACCATATCACTAACTTTAGAGAAATATAAATGTAATGTTTTACTATATAACACAACGGCGGCACATTATTATCATAATCAAATACAGTAGTACTGTAGTGCAATTCGTGGGGTGGGTGTATTAATAATACTATATTTACACAAGACCTGACTTCTGGATTTGTTTTATTATAAAATATTTTACAACTTGTTATTTATCTATTGAATGACATCTCAGATTGTGTAGTATTCACTTCTAGAATGTTCTTATGTCCGGTGTTTAACTGTATTATAATATCAAAGTAATTTATAAATATTAATTCAGTACATGGAGGAACATATAAGTTTGATTTCTGCATCAGCCTGTATTCATTAACTTTAACTAATGCTGCTTACAGTTATAATGAATGACACACATGATTTATACACAGAATTTTGAAATCGTATTTTAAAATAAGGCTTTTGAAACACTTGTCACAGGCAAGGTCGGACAAGTTGACTGTGTCGTAATATAATATATCGAGTGGCGGTGTGAGCCGAGTGGGCAGACAGAGGTCTGAAATGTATCAATCCTCCTACACGCTATGAGATGCCAAAAGATAAATTTATCTACGAAACGGACTCGAGTTGCCGTGACAGTTGCATGTGCTCCTCATACGTCATGTCCTTCCGGCCGTAGAGGAGGAGGACAGCTTCAAGCTCGCCACCCCCGAAAAGAAGAAATCAACACATTTATCAGTACCTCACGTGCAACTTGTAGCTCAATACGCGTCCTTAAATGTGGCAAAGAAAGTTCATTCGTCACTTTTTTACTGTGAGTTAACGGTTTAACGATGTATGTTCAAATAAATGAGCAGCCTGACACAAAATAGAATTCAATTGCAGCTGACACGAGGCCCTCTCTGAGTGAGACATTATCAGGTGCTGAACCTGTCTACTCATTCGTATTCTAGGATAATATTACAATTAACGTTACACAAGAGCAGGAGTAGAAACGTTTTGTAATTAATCTTACAAACAACACTGAAATTTTGGATACGTTTGTGTATGTTTGCTTGCTAATGGTTAAATATAATCTATAATTTTATCAATTCCCCATTAATATTAAAACAGTATTCGGGTTAATAACCAGTTCAACGTTTAACAGTTCATAATTAATTCAGAATTCTCGACATTCCCACAAATAGTTGCCAACTATATGACAAGAATTAAAAAAAGAACGTAAGAAAAGAGAGAAAAATAAATTAATTATTTCGTTATAAAAGATAACCTGTGAAAATAAGCAAACAAAATATAAAAGTATTATAATTACTGAAATAAATGCACAGAACTTAATAGATGAATAAATGCACATTACGTCGATGGTCGTCTTGTGGGTTGTAAATCTATGTAAATATGTCTATAAGATATAAATGTTTCGGAGAAACATTCTCCTACCATCAGTACCGGAACACTGAAATCGACATCTCACAACCGCGAGAAGAGCAGATCTCAAATACACATTAGCTCTGTTCGTGTTCGGTTGGGACGTTAGATATGGATGTGCCCTCGCAAGAAGTATGGTGTCAGGACATACACGCGACTTCATTTCTGCATACCATAATCAGCAGGTTACACACTGCGTGCGCCTAGATTTTGTACCAGAATACGATATTTATGTACAAATGTCATGCCTATAGAGGCAGTGATTTATGTAGTTGAATATTACAAACGCTATTAAGTTAGGCACAGATAAACCTAAGTAGCACAACACCACATTAGAAAACAAAAGTCCCAAATATATCGCATGCTTATCTTAAAACACTGACTTCCACTTTAAATAATTCATGCATCATCGAGATAATGTGCACAGTGAGAACGCACGTTGGAGTAACCAGAAAAACAAAATCTTTCTTCCTTGCTTTGGCCGTGAGATCCTTCCAGCCTCCTATCCAATTGGTATTGGGGGACCATTTTCCTAAGGGTTAAGGGCGGCCGGGACGTGACGCTAACCGCTCACCCCTATCCAGTATAGAGGTCAAGAACGAGTACGGTCTCTCCCCCTAAGTGCTCCCTGGGAGTGTAGCAGGACAGCTTTTCTTTTTACGCTTTCAAAGCTACAAAGTCTTGTCTTATTTAATTTACTGGGA
>NW_019059923.1:180858-195586 GCF_000696155.1 Zootermopsis nevadensis
GAAAGGCACAAAATTCTTTGATTAATACCTTCTGCCATACTCCCTTTAAAAAAATAAATTTGTTTGGACGTTAGTTTTAGGTTTACGTTGATTTGTAAGGGAAAGAAAGTAAAAAGTTTGTCTCTATTCCACGTATAAAAAGCACCAATGATCAATAGTCGGTGATCCGACATTTGTGGTGGGTGGTTGTAAAACTTGGCGAGATTGACAGTTCAGTTTGGTGGTAAGTATATGAGCCGCAGGAAACATTACGAGTGGATGGAGGAATTGAATGGTGGACGGACGACTGATGCTGATGATGCGCGAACCGACCGGCCGTCGACTGTAACATGTGTCGAGGTTAAGGACCGAATCGATGAACGCATCCGGAACAGCTGAAGAATCAGCATTAATGAAATTTCCATCTGAAATGTGCATCAGTCATTCAAAGAAATGGCGCAAGAATGGCTTAAGAGTTAATTTAAAACATTCTATTCTGTTACAAAACGGAAATGTGTGGGTTGTTGTTACAAATGTATTGCAAAATTAAGACAACTGCACAGAAGAATATATGTTATTACTATGTGTTTATCTTGGCGAAACTTACTAAAATATTATCTTTAATTTTTTATTTGTACTTGAAGATGAAATACATTGAAGCTTTTTTTTGGTTACTTCGGATTCCTTATCTGCCACAGAACTGTCTTAATAGAGCTATTATTATAACAAATTCTTTCTTATTTTAAAACACTATCAATAAGAGTTTGTACAGTAAAAAGTTTATTTTTCAGATATTACATCTTATTCTTCTACTGTGCAGCAAGAATTACTCTGTAATATGTACCGACGTCTTCGTAATTTTAATGCTTTTAATCCCTTCCGTTTAAAAGAAATTACGAGTTGTATGAATCTGTTTTCTATTCTGTTCAAGTTGGCTAACCATTTTTCTCTGTAATCACTCTTCAGTTTAAGGAAAAGCCTACATAACTTTATTACAATTATTTATTTTAATCCGTCTTATCACAATACGATGACAGTAGTACTTCTGGACATATCGGAACAATCACTCCTACATCTAAGACCGATATGTACATCTGATAAAATTAAGAAAAGACAACACCTCGCCCAAAATTGAAAAACAAATGGCATGAAACATCACCAAATGGAATCATATTTGAGTTTTAAGTTCATAAATAATTTACACCTGATGATGGTTTTATAAAAACTGAAACATGTTGTGTAAAGGATGTTCCAAAATGTAATATTCACAATATGACGCAATTACACTATCTTATAACTTTATTAGTTTCCTTCACATATATTTTGTTTTATTTTGTTACAATTACGTAGATGGCACACAAAAACATGGACACGATATTATAACAATACTCCGTCGTATGGAACGACTTAACATGGACATTTTAACCCTGTATAGAAACGTAATTACAAAATGGGGTCCATTTCTGGTCCCTTATTCTTTTGCTTAAAAGTTGAAATACTGTGAAGTTTACAAACATTCAAATTGTAAAATTATTTTATTTTATAACGATGTGTAAAAACTTCATTTCCTTAAAATTAACCACAGTTTGCAAACTACAACATTTTTAACAGGAAAAGTTATGAACTGTCGAGAAAATAATTAGTCTTAAATGTAATGAATAAAGACTTTTTTAACAGAGACTTTTAGAAGCCCACTGTTGACAAGATTTACATTTGAGATCAATTTTCCTGTCTGCTGCTCTCAGACAGGTGTGAAACCGTCATCTTTTGTCCTTCACTTTTGTTACCAAGTTGGTTCAAATCTGATCCTGACAATGTTTAAACACAATATCTGTTAAGAACTGTATAAGCTGAAAGGTCCTACACAATGAGATTTCTTTTATGGACTTTGAAGTAAATAATATACGACTTATATATATAACTTTAAGAGTGAAATATTTTGCTAAATGGAATCAACATTTAGCTTTGGAATACACCATAACAGACCCACCGGTAATTCGATGATTAAGTAAGGTGAAATCTCATTTACATCTACAGCGATACAGAAGGAAGAAGAATTTTAGAACTCAACATAATAATTGTAAATTACCTCGCTGTTGATTTCAGAATCCGCGTAGGCTATTATTTCCGCAGAGTGAAACTGTCCCAGAGCGGTGAAATACCGAAAATTAGTTTTGATACTTGTGCACATGCTATATGGATCTGTCCAGATACGGAGGGGCTGGATTTAAGTGTCTCGGAATATATTGCCGCTCATAATTTACACGCAATGTGTAGCCTAGCTTGTAACGATGGAAGGCAAAGGTGAAGTTCCGAATGGCGAACCGCGTGCCAGCCAGCATACTGCACAGTCCAGAAATACATTTACTGTTCGATAAGGATCTTGTGGATATCGGGAGGGAATTTCAAAGTTTCTTTCGTAAGGTCGACGTGCATAGTGTTATGTGGTTTGCCTGAACAGAATTATGTTTTTTCGTAGGGTCTGCTAAATACCTGTATTAGTATCTAACGTCCTAACCAAATAATTAATTAGCTAACTATACAGCAAGCTAACTACCTAATAACTTCAACAAATGCCTAACAAACTACGTATCAACATGTGTATGATTTGGGGTTATCACAGCAGTGAGTCTGATGATTGCTTATCTTCTGGGTTATTGCGCTGTGTAAATTGTTTAGTTTTGGTAAAGGGAGTCTATATTAGGAAAGATGTTAAAATATGAGTGTTTAACGTTAGGATTTTGAATAAAGGAATTGTAAAATTTTTATTTTGAATTTTGAAACTGAGAAAATTAAAAATTTTAAAATTAGGGCTTTTACAAATTTTAAAAATTTTGTAGATGTGGACATTTTTAAATAATAGCCCGACAGTAGAGCTAGATTATTTCAGGCTATTTTTGTGGCGTCTGGATATTATATTAGGTCACGACAAGATAGATGAGATTAGTGTAGGTTAAGTTGGGTTAGACTAAGTTAGGTTAGGACAGGGTAGAATAATTTATTTTAAGTTATGTTAGGTTTAGTTTGTTTACTTTCCGGTTAGGAGAATTAGGTTAGATTAGGTGAAATTGTTGGGTAATTGTTAAAACTAGGCAAGGATAAATTACGTTGAATGTTCGTGCTGTAGGTTAATTGTGGTAAGTGAGAAAAAACTGTTGGTATGAACTTACACAGTTGGAAAAAACCGGTTGGAAAATGCTTATGAATATTCGGTATGCTTATAAATGTGCGAGGCAAGAACGCATGATAGATTTCTGTGTATGGAGTACACATTTGTCTCTTGCACATTCTGTTATAAATAGCCTAAACAATGGAAATAAAATCAGTATCAACAGACATATCCCTCAGTTACACTCGACTCCGATAAAAGAATTTAAGAATAAAACTGCGAATTCTTTTCCTGAGGAAGTTAAATGCAGAGTTATTTTATGTTGAAGCAGGTGTTACGTATGGTTACCACTGGTCTTTATAGATTAAACAAATTTCTGTATGAGTTGCACAAATATAACGTATATTTTCCTAATCTAGACACTATGTTCATCTTGGCATTTATCAAACTACTTGCATATTCTAGAACGATTTCTGTCTACTTTATTCCTTTAAACCCCATTTGTAACTACATGTTTCTCCTCTTTCAAGAGTCAGTAACCATTCATCTTGTAGTTACGGGTTTTGTATGATTCAATATGTAAACAGCGAGTATTTTGTCAAACAGCGTTACACGTATAAATTTGTAATGCTGAAGTCTGGTCTTTTCCTTGCGGTACGGACCGAATTCTTAAATATTTTTTAGACGAGCTTCGGCTTCAAAGGGTTAAAATCTTCCGCCGTGTATGTGGTCCTGAGTCGGCCATTTTACTTACGAGTGCGTTTCTCTCACACTGTAAACATAAATTATTTCCGATTATGTAGTGCAGTACTTGGTTAGTGTAAGTAAAATGTGACGAGTGATCATACATCAAGTATAAGAATTATTTTCTTACACAGAATTAAGCAGCTGATCTTAAAAATTGTGGAATATTACCAATTTTTGTGGTACAGAATTAGTCATTCGGTTTCTAAGGATTAGGAACAAATCTGGGCGAAATAATTTATCTAAGAACTATTTACATCAGCAGTCAAGTCCATAAAGCATTGTCCTCAAGGAACTAAAAGCCTCTGAGCTGATCAAGAGATCCGAAATTACATTAGACACCACCACGTTTACAATTAACCCATTACTGGTCCTATTCCGAACGGCATGAACCAGTTCACACCCTTACACTTTATAAAATCAATTTTAATATTATTTTGCATGTATACCTAGGACTTCCAAGTTGTCGCTTCCCTTTAGGTAACATTAACCGAAGAATTACAGCAAAGACTTAATGTCTTGTCACATATTAAGACTGCCTAAGACTTCTAACAATAACGGTGGAATTATTCTGGTACGACATCTGAGATTCTCACGATGGTGTAAGTGTTGAAGATGTTCTTATGGGCGATACTGTTTGTACTAAAGGTGACAATTCCTTCCAAAGTGATAACTGCACATCGTCATAACCCAGGTCACAGTCAATACATGTTATTCAGAACGTCTTTAGAGCATATTGGATCAATGCTTCTGTTTAGGAAGTATCAAATTCATATGAAGACATCACCTACTATTCTGACATTTTTAGTTGCATCCTGATCTAATTAGTGCCGTAATAGTACTTCTATACAATCTTGATCGCTCTTTTTCATACTTTGAAATTCACGGTCCATGGGCTGTAATCACATTCTAAGTTCACTCGGTCATAAAAATTGTAGGCAACTCTTGATCGTTAAAGAATCCAATACTGGACCATAAACCATGCACAATGTTCAAGGGTTTATAGATTGCAAAGTTATTTTACAGTACACTTTCCCGCTATTTTTAATTATCATATAATGGCGCCCATAAATTAGCGGACGATATCAAAGGGGAATAACTATTTACTTAAAACACATACGAAAAACTTATAGGTTCTGCTTTAAAACAGGTCAAGTAAGTCTTCCTTCACAATTATACCAAAGCAAACAATTCTTATAACTTACGTAGTTGAAACTGGGTCGTCAAATCAGTATATATTCTTTTAAATATTTGGTCTGTACGTGAACTGTCGCAGATCATTGGCGCCTGTTAACAAGAATTACACTGGCGCGACTAGCCGCGTGCGGCGTGTAGGTCCCTAGCCAAGGTTGGCGGCTACAAGTCTTAATAAATATATGCAGAAGATAGGCGACTGACGTGCGGCAACCGACGTGTTTAGAGGCAGAGACTGGAGACGGCGGGCGCAGGTGTTGGGGCGCCGGCGTGGTTCTTGAGCATGTTGCCGTTATAGGATGGGGGGTCAGAACGGACACGATCAGTCGTGATGTGGCACGCGCTCTGTTGCACATGGTCGCTGAGAAACAGGGGAACTACTACATGACGGTCGCGATGTGCTCTGTTCAAGCTGCTCTCAAATGGCTACTCTTCACTGCCATGGCCATCTCTGTACTGCACCCAGTTGCAACCGACATCACTGGTAAGTGCAACCTCATAATATTATGCGATTTATATTTCTTATGCAGTTTCTTATTTTATACTACAATGAAATAACGTCAAGTTTATTAAAATCGATGTTTCTCATATTACTCGTATTTAATATGTATCGTAACTAAAAATATTAAACATATCCATTGGCATATTAATTGGTACTGTAACATTTCGGATTCGCTCTATATCACGTGAATAATGTCATCGTGAAACAGAACGCGTTTTTAAAGCTCTGGTAATAATATCAGTGGACCACGCATTGTCATACCCGTGTAAAGTGACGTTTTATTCTGAATTCAATGGTTTATCTGATAGTTTTGAACTTTGATGTTTATAAATATAAAACATGTTGGACTATAGATCATAAAACATAAACATGAATTAGTATGTAGTAAATTAAATACTGCAATAATATTTTGAGTTGAAAGAAAACGTACGACAAAAAACCTAACAACCTAACCTACAAACACGATCGTACTTTCCTTTAATGTTAAGGTCGTGTTATTGTCCGAAAATTCTACATGATGGAAATTATATTGTATCTCACATTGTCTGCTCTACAGTTATGAAGATAAATTGAGTATTCTGCTTTATTTTCTTACTGATAATTACTTATTCCTTTCAATAAATCAACATAAAATTTTAAAAGCTCTGAATGTCGAAAGTTGTCATGACTCAACTATCAAGTACGTAGAACAACTGCTAAACACAACACTTAGGTAAGTTAGCGGCATATTTAGGATAAGAGTGTTATTATTGTATTGCAATATATCTTATAAGCAACATTAATTCCTTTACACTGTGTTATGTAACTATATAGTGAAAAGTCTTTTAGGTCGGAATGTAAAATATAGTTCCCAGTGCTGAATCTGTGGTATTTCAAATTGGAATTCACATTTATATACACCACTTATAAGTCACTTTACAGTTAACACCTACTTGTTATGTTTGAGGTAATTATTCGTACATCAACTGCTATTACAAACACAGTCTACTTCCATATTAAACACCACAGTTAGAGATTATTCTGCAGAATAAAAATCAACTAGATCTACAATACTGGATCTATAATCAGAAATTTTGAATAATTCGAAGTAGAAAAATTATTCTCGTAATGTAAATTTTAGTGATCGCATTTTATAATTGTTACATTTCCGTTGGCCAACAAAACTCTAACTTATGTTAGACTTAACATAAAAATGTATTTAACAGTCGATAAAACACGTGACGATGTACTGTTAAAAGTAATTCTCAAAACTAGGTCATAATCATATATTTGTATGGTATTGTGTTTAACCCCTTCTATCGAACCATCAATATAGGATACTTGTCTGAAGCAGAGCTTAATAATGAAACTTATGGTCTTGTCATAAACACTAAATGATTAATTAAGTCTAGAAAAACAGAAATATCGAAAATACCGTCGTGTATTCAACAGTTGTTTCCTTGAAGATTCCGCCAATGCCGAGCTACTGGACCAGTGCAAAATATAAAATACCTTAAGAGCCAGTCGTAGATAAACATAGGCCCCTACTTGTATTAAAACTGCCAGGCAAGATATAATAACCTGCCCGACTGTCATACTATAAACCAGAAGTTTCACACGGATATCACTTTGATAGAATACGGCATCAGCTGTGAAATTTGACGTCTAAACTGACTGAGCTATGACATAGTTTAATTAGTTGTGTAGGAAATGATTAGTTAAATGGTGGTTAATTAGGTCAATTCGAAATTAATTTCAATGCATAATTACTGTTGAATATCAGAACTCCGTGTGATAGTTTCGTGCCCCAATAGCTACGACCATGTGTTTGAACACTGAACCACGTCCGACAACTTGGAATACAATCACTGTCACAGCAGTTTACCACACAAATTCATCTCTGACAGGTTTCACACTTTCTGTGATCGGGAGTCGCTAATTAGTTATTAGATAACTTAATTAAAATTCCTTCCATAATATGTGTCATGCAAAATATTTTAGCCCTTCACTCATAAACGAATTTACTCTGTTAAAAATGCATGTCGTTGTGTTAGGTTTCATGTTACGCGTCTAAATTGAATTTATTTTCCAGTTCAGAGATTCGATGAAGGTCAGGTTTCATATGCTTATTGATTTTTTATACTATTAAGTTACGTCATATAGATTTGGCGAAGCAAATATGCACCTATTTACAATTCCTTTGTGAACGCGCCTAAAACAAGACAAAATCTATCAGTTATATTGTATTTTGATGGAAACTTGTTGACTTTCTCATTCACACACGGCTTATTTATTGGAACACCATGCAACTTAATTTATATTGGATTCTAATTAACAAAATTCATTATGAGACAGGCATAATATTAGTAAATTTTAAGCCACAAACCTAATAGACGTATATAATGTTATTTATCGCTTTTATTTAATGACTTTAGTAAGGCTAAAATGTGTTTTTCTATCGCT
This sequence comes from Zootermopsis nevadensis, assembly GCF_000696155.1. Next base: position 188,829 of record NW_019059923.1, read on the forward strand.
AATATTTCCAGAAGTTGTATTTGCTGTCTATTATATTATTCGTCCGCGTATTTTTATCATATTTCGCCTTACCTGGAGGCAACTTCTCTGTTTTATTATAGACGAACACTAAATTAAGGTCTCTACAGGATATAACAGAAAGTTAGAGACAACTACATTGTCATTATAATTTATATGAATAATTGTACGAAATATTATGAGTGTGATCCAATCAAAGAGCGTGAGATGGGTGGGACACATAGAAGGCATAGAAGCGGCTACGAATGAAAACGGAGGTAGAATTGAAAATCGTGAAAGTAATAAATCAGTTAGGCCACCCAGAAGTAGGTGGAAGGATACTATTAAAATGAGTCTTAAAACAAAATGGTGGAATGTGTATTGGGTTATTCTGGGTCAAGATAAGTACCACGGCAATAAACGTTCAATTCCATTAAGAGACGTAAGTTTTCTTGGGCAACTGAGCTAGTAATACTTTCTCAAGGACACCCCTTCCTGGTCATCGTCAAATGCATACACGTATTAAAACGTCCTGAAGTACAGACTTACCTGCAATCTACTGTTCTCTTCCGTAAGTCGATATAAATGTTTCACTGTCTCAGTTAGCAACAAGTAAAATCATTAAAAGTTCGGGGCACATAACATCGATTGGAAGGAGGGTTCACTGACATTCCATTATATTTCAGTACCTTAGAAATGGCAGCATCATAGATTTCATATAACACGTGTTCGAAAGACGTTTGTCATTTGGAAATAGAAATAGGAGGTCAGTCATTTAAAGTATCCAAAATTATCGAACAAAAGTAGGATATATATATATTATGTTAATTAACAATAAATGAATTTAAATAATAATGCAGTTTCACCACATAAAGGAACAGTATAAGATAATGTTCCCTTTTCCAGACTTTTATTTGCATTATTGATTGTTTGAAAACAAGTTTTTAAATTAACATAAAAACACTGTAGTGAAGAAAATATTGTTATTAAATCGGAACTCGAATTATTGGCATCTCACTTGAAATAACAATGTAACTCAGAGCTAAACAATTTCGACGACAAATTACTATAGAAATCTTAAAATTTTCAAGTTCTTAATGAGTCAATATATCTGACACACAAGGAAGATCTATATAGTAAGACATCAGGTTCTCACGGTGGTGAGTATTATCCTTTTAAACGCAATTTAATAAGTGCACTTTATGTATATTCCATGTGTAAGAACCATTAACATTTACTGTGGTATATTTTTGAGTGTATGATTAATTTTATTAAATAATCTGCATCTATAAATTATTATAACTCATTTGTTTTCTTGTAAATAAAGAAATATTACTGAATCGTCCTAGTAAATAAAAAAGTTTATTAAACTCGAGTGGAAATAATCTTTAAGAGTCTTTACAAAAGTATAATTAAAGCGAAGAGAATATTATTTCACTATTGAGATTGTCAGGGAAATGTCAAATTAAAGTAAACCATCTGTATTAGATACTCGATATGGTAATCAAATTAATGTAGTGACCAAGTTAAAATAACTGTTAAATTTGATTTAATTCTGATGTATTTAATAATAAAAGCAATTGATTGGCTATTTCTTCTTAGTCTTTTGTTGTTAATCAGCACATTTTAAGCTCTAGCTGGCTTAGTCTGCCAGAAAAGAAACTCAGGGGTCAAACATGCACATCTGAAGCTAACTATTATGTAGTGTTCAGATGGCACAATGGATTCTTTACGTAAAAATGAGAATACATGTTCCCTGATAAATGTTTTATGTCTCATAAGCATTCAGAAAATATTAGCTTATCAGGATACAAATATTTTTCATCATACTGTTCAGATAGTAAACATATGACATCTTGCAAGAAAACTTCATTGATCACATCAAGTCTGAATCCAGAAGTCAACAGCTCAAATTCAACTGTGGAATGTTTCGAACGCCGTAATAGCTAATGGCCTCTGTGACGTTTAACAGCACACTCTTCGGTGTCATAACATACAACTCAAGCCAGGAAAGTTTTTTTTTTTAAATAGGTACTTGAAAAAAGCGTCAACGAAGTGCAATATTTAAAAATGGGTTGCATACACATGCCACTATAAAGTAATTTATAACTTATAATCCTCGTATAAAGAATGTACCTGACGTAGCCATAAAGACACGTTTAGGTAACAGTAGCAGATGCGTCCCTGCGTCAGAGGGTACCACGTGTTTGCTCGCGTATGTCAACGGCGTATCCGAGAAAAATACTTACTCATAAAAAGAGCTGCTTTAAACACACGGATGGGACTTCTGTTTTTACCTATGAACAGACGGTACATCAACACGTCACTTCTTAAACCGACTACAAATTTCCAGGAATTATATCCATCTGTTCCTTTAATTCTTTGTCAGTTATTCACCGAATATAACGTAGCTTTGCTTGCTTAGTTGATAGACGCTGATCGTCCTTCACGCACGATCCTGTCATAACTTTAAGTAGCACCATTTCCGCTCACCGTCAGTAGACACTAAGTAGCGTTGTTCGCAATTAATCTGTCACACCCCTGCCTAACTCTCAATATTTCACTCCTAATTAATGCTGATCTATAGGTCAATCTGTTTTTCTCTCATGATTTGTATCAGACCAATTTATATTATTTCCCGACCTGTCTTTTAACAAACAATTTTAAAAATTAATATTAATGTTTCCAGCGGCAGTCTATATTTCTGTGCGTAGTTACGATTGGACCATCTGTATAAATGTCTGTTGTCAAGTTAACGGAGTACACATAAAGTGACGGCTGCAGACTGGTGTACATGAGTTTTATTTTCAAAATCACTAACTGAAAAATTAATTGTAAAGTTTACTTGGAGATTCAGTAAGTCCTAGACTAGTTTTCCAATTGTCCCTTTTTTATATGAACATTATTTTGTGTAAAACGTATAATATCCTGCGAATTATATCACCTGAAAGTATAAACAGAACCTATATTTCTTATAAATAAATTGTCAATATAATATTTGAGGTTTTCACGGCGATGAAGATGCCAATTTTGGTCTTCAGCTCTGAATATTGAGGTAGTTTCCTCTGAAACGTCTCTGTATCTACCCACGAGGCCACACAGCTGTACAACCCAGAAGCCCAACATCAACAATTATTCCTATGAAAATGTTTCTAACAGTTTATATCAGTAATGACGAAGTGTTATGCTCAAAGTCATCAAAATCTTTTAATCACATTATTTCTTGCGCATTACCTTGTTTAATTAATTCATTTGAAACCCACATACGTGTTTACTGCATGCATCAAATACGTTCCATTTCATAGGAAACATAAAAATAGCAGACTCTGCAAGCATTCACTGATCCTGTTAGTTGTTCCAACATTCCATATTATCCACATCTGGAAAGAGAATTTGTAAATATTTCTACTCTGCCATTCCAGAAACATCAAAGAGGGTTGCATAATTTGATTTCAGAAGGGGACGGTTTTGATCTCTTAAAAGTAAAGTTCCCTTGGTCTTATTTCGGTTGACGTGCCTCCACCTTATTAGTGGAGTAATTGGATTGCATGATGGCAATTAGAGAGCCAACTTAATGTAGCCGGCAGGTTGTTTGTTCCCTGGGGGTAGGCAAACACGACAGACATGAAAGGAGAGAAATCTCGCCAAGCACGTGGAAGTTAGGCGTAATGTGACGTGTGAGAGAGAGGAGAAAGTAACTCCCCCCTCTCTCCTCGTTGGTAAGTTCCCTCTCCTTGAAGACTGCTACACAATAGACTTCTACAATATGAATGCTATCATACTGCATCGGTGATAACATTGAAAACTCAGCCATGTTAAAATGACTTTTGAATTTGCAAGAGACTTGAACGGAGACGAAATCTGGAATGATTGTTCGTTTATGCTACAAGAAATGTGGGCTTCCAGAAGTATGACGACGAACAGATGAAGAACTCTAACGTGTATGTTGAGAGAGACCATTGTCATTTATGATGATATTTGCATATCTAAATGCATTTTATATATATACACATATACATATAGTATAGAAAGCATGACGACTACCATATACAAAGTGAGGCAATTTTTTCACTAAAATGTTTTAAATTAATTTTTGCGATTGCACTAGGCCTGTTTTCTGTTTCTCATGTCTGCACACAGACATATATCAAAAACGTTTTGACTATTATTACTTTCTTGTTTTGGACTTTCTCCAACATCTGTTTTAAAGAGTTTTAAGAAACATAAAACCTTTAAAGTCACTGCATTTCGGAAGAAAGATCCATCATTTGAAACGTGGTAACTTTTTTAATTGTATGATTTTTAAGAATTGTATCAGTAAACATTGTATAAAACCCAAACAAAACGTAATTATCTCTGATACAATACCATCACCGAAGGCATACAAAGAAAAACTTGGTGGCTACCAGAAATTCTACCACTAAACACGCAGCAAGAAACAAATTAAACCACAATGTACATCAAACGAAAACATTGGCTACGTACAGTTTTTACATTAAATAATGCCAACAAGATTTATTTCATAATCATATTGGAACTAGTTCACAAATTAGCTTTTTGTGGATGAAATAGCCAACGAACTCTTATAACCATTGCTTCCATTATTACCACTGAAACTGTTGGTGTTTATTGACACATTTGGATTCAACGATTTTAAATTATAATCACATGGCAGTGTCTACACAGAATGACAATTCGCGACGACACAGTACGTGATCATTTTGTGTACGTGACTCCACCAGCGGTAAGAGTAATTCTTGTCGGCCTACACGGTGAAGCGAATTTCAAAGAGCTTCCGAAACCCGATGCAAGCGAGGTCATTTTCTGCGCACGGAGAACAATAACTATATGGTTCAGGGTTTATGCAACTGATCTACCCTAAAATGGTGTCATGATGTCGACATTAATAATATTCGATAGTATTCCATAACTGTAGGTTCTCGGAAAAGATTTGAAAATCATACGATATTATATAATTGATAAATAGCAAATACATCTCAGAATAAAATTGGAAACACGTAATGTAGTTGAACCTCAGTTACCTACTTTAAATAGTAGGACGATAATTATAAGTATCGGGAAGATGATGAAGGCAGTAACACTTTTTAAACGTCGGTAGATTTCTACCAGTCTACACGGCGCAATATCCAAACACCTAAAATATTAGATCGTGAGATAGACATGTTAGGCGCTGAGTTTTAGCTTTTTGGGAATTTGCACAGATGTGTCATACTATAATAACGAAGTCAAGATTCCCTCTCGCTCCAAATATTTCCTCCAGTCACAAAAACAATGCTAGAATTTGGTCTCTCGCTTTTTCGTTCAGCTCACCCACCTCTGTGCAAGACATCACGGTGAGGTCACGTGATGGTTAGGATCGAGTCTAACAACTCATATCGGACTAAAGGATTGGGGTCCCTTCCCAGCTGCCTAATCCCATTCTACCGAGAAAGATTTCCTTTCGTCTCTTGGAAAAGTCGCGTTAGTCCCCTAAGCTTTGAAGGTTTTCTGCTCCCAAGCGACGTCCCTTTTCCTGAACTGCTGTTCCTTTGTTTAGTTTAGCGTGTACTGTGGTCTGGATCTAAGACAGAAAGTGATATTAATTGTAAAGATGAATTAAGTTTTTATAAACATTGAGTAATTTTGAATTCCAGCTGAGAGCATAGTGAAGAACCACGCTTCGAGGTTATCACTAATCCCGTCTTAGTTGACTAGTTTTCATGAAAATTATGGATGCTTTTATTATAATACTTTTACATTTTCATCTTTACTGGGTTCGGTTTCAACCTTTGCTACAAATCTCAAAGTAAATTGAATGAAAATCGGCCAGTTTTATTCCAACGAGTCACTTGAAGACGAATTTAAGGCTTATTGTACACCTAACTCCCAAAATGTCTTGTTAATCATCAAATACACCTAAGAGGGTACAGAATAAAACGTAATACTTAGACCGGTATTATATTCAGCAGAAAACGCCCGACTTCAGATCGAAGTATGCAAATATACTGTAAATTCAACAACTCTAAAGCACCATTTATACAGATTTATATTTCGAACTGTAACCCTACTTCACTTAATTCTCTGGTATGAATTAATCAATTTATATCTGTTACAAATTATGAAGTTCTTTAGCTCCAAGCGTGATAACTTTCTTGTTACGTATTATGTGAGAATTAAAAGTCAAGTACGCATTAAAATACTCCTCTGTCATTTTAATGAGATATTTTATATTTTCATGCAGAAATAATTAATCTAAGAATCAACCTATCAAATTATCGCCCAGTTATATTCCTCCGAGCTCTTTGTATGGGCGATAACTGTGTGGGAATACCGCCTACAACATCCTCTTGATTACTAACATTTCACTGAATAATGTCACCGCATGCCAGGGATTAGGAGGCTGTTCGAGGAAGAAACATGACCTCTGTGTACAGAGTACGTGCCATGCATAGTCCTACTACTAAAATATTCTGTGACGAACGAGAAGAAACAATAATTGAGCATTTAATTGCATAATATTAATTAAGATATATCTTATAAGAGAACAGTCAATAAAACTATTCCTTTAAAGCCGAAGCTCGTCTAAATAATATTTAAAAGTCCAGCGCGTAAAAGAAAAAAATACACTCAACGTTACAAAGATATAATTGCTGAGGCTGTTTAATAAACTAGTCCTTGTTTACACTGAGAATCGTACAAGGAATATAAATACAACATGCATAGTTACTGAATGTTAATTCAGGTGGTACATACAATAAAAT
>NW_019059923.1:199709-209914 GCF_000696155.1 Zootermopsis nevadensis
GCAATCAACGCGAGAGTGTGAGCGAGATGGTAACCGTTTCCCGAATCGATTGTATCCAAACAAAATACAAACTTAAATAACCCAGGAAACATTTCAGGAGCAGGAAGCAAAGACAGCTTTTCTCACGAAGTATTAGTCCCTGATTTATTTATTACATTTTCATTATTTTGTTTGCAGGACTGTACTGTGATTGTTACAGAAATATAACTTCATCAATGCTTTTCAGCTTACTGTCTCGACTTAACACATTTGTGTTAGTAATGGAAAAGTCAACCAGTTACGATACTGATGACGAATTACTGGCCTATTATCAGAGTATCTGAAGAAATAAGATGAAAGCGAGACTATGGTAATCGACGTGATTTATTTTAAACTATACGCATAAAAATTCTGAGGTTAATTTTCTCGAAGTACTCCAAACCGAATCTTACTTTGGAATGACTTTCGAAAATAATTGCTACATGCAATATTTTTACCCTTGCAATTCTCTGTAATAGTAATTAAATGGAATAACTACATTATTAATTAATACCATTTAAATGAGGTACACGTTTGTCGAATTTGAAGATGCTTAAAAGTTAGTGTCTCTAAATGGAATTCATCTGACTTTGTTTTCGAAGATGACTGCATTCTAGGCTCTTTTGACGTGTATCGATTTTAAGAAGTGCTAGCTGCATCCAACTTCAGGACCCTGATATCTCGGCTCCAGTAGAACCCAAACAAGCCAATGCGCCTTAGCCTTCATGTAGATGAGGCACGAACTAAAGAATGTTATATCTTAGAACAAAAATTCACATACTCACCTCAAACAAAATTTACATAAAATTTATGCTTTATCATAAAACCTTCTGCAAGGCGCCGGCTGTGAACTGCATAATGATGTCTTGTGAATGCTGTGGTACAATCCATTTCTACATTGGTTTCTTTTCTGTTTGGTTCGTAAGAATTTTAAATGCGGAATGTCTACAAAAACCGCTTCATTTTACTACAGAATAGAATTATTAGGCATTTAGCGTCAGTTTAAAAGACTATAATTTATGCTCAGTGGAAAATATAGAATTTAATATGAAGAGAAACGAGAAACCCTCGAGGGAACCTGCCACGGTCCTACTTCTGGCAAAGTGTGGAATATAAATTAACTTGGTCTTTTATATGTATGATGTATATGTTGCCGGCAATATATATAATGCCTAAAGTCAGTAGGCAAAGTATGAAATTCAGGCATTCTCCTAACAGTTTATTTTATACTTTGCCTAGGTTTTCTATAGAATACCTAGGAATTTTTTAAAATGCCCCAGATTATTTAGGTAAAGTATATAACAAAGAAGTTTCTATAATACGATTTATACAGTTTTATTTTATCTTTTATATTTGCAAAACCTTAATACAAAACAATTTTTTTATTTCTCAAAACTTTTGTTAGGTTAGGTTAGTGTATAAAACAATTTCTTTAATTCTCAAAAGTTTTATTATGTTCAGATTCAGTAGCTCGGTGTTTTCGCGACTACCTTGCACAACCTCCATCTTAACAGATTACCCTATCGACTTTGATAATTTTCATTTACACAACCAAACAATATTAACATTATTAGTTATTTCATACTTTGCCTACTGACTTTAGGTATTCTATACACTGCCGGTAACATTGCCTAGGTATTGTATACCAGTGGTATCAACCTGGGGTACGTTAAATTTTAAAAAAATATTATTTTATGATAAACACTGAATAATCAGTAATGTAATTTATATACTATGTATAACTTGAATTATACACCAACAACTTTGGGGGTACAAAGTTGAAGAGAAATTATATCTGGGGGTACGCGAACAAAAAAGGTTGAATACCACTGTTCTATACATTGTCACTAACATATACAAGCCGTGCGCTGATTTATGCATTTTACCGGATCTAAATAATTTCTTTGTATGTTTCATTAATAAACTAAACTTTTTAAAATGGCTTTATAATAAATGAAGAATAAAAATAAACGAAACTGTGATTGGCATTCTTTGTGGTTCGCGAATTACATAAAAAGGGCTTCCTAAATCATGGCGTTGTATCATTGAGTTATTTGATTCCATTACATCTGTTTTCCACACCCCGATAATACCCTGATATTCCGAAATTCTGCATTCTGTATTCATCACTAGCATGCAGCAAAACGAGGATTCTGTTTTGTCTAGGAGGAAGGAGGAAAAAGTATTTATATTGTAATATTAGACTTGGGTGACCGTGGCACGTTATGTGAATACCAATGTTAAACAACCCAGCAATGAATGCGTTGCTTTTATGTATCGAAAACGAATAGGGCAGATATTGGACGACCACGTTTTTCATATAATAAAGAGTAATTGTCCCTGTAAATCCATACAAAATGCCACGCTGTCAATAGGTTTTATGAGCAACATGATGGTGATGTTTGTATTTAGTTACAATTAAAATCAATGAAGTGGTAGTGATGATATAACCTGTTGTAAGCAATGACTAAAAAACTCTGGTAGACCAACATTTAATACGCCATAGAATTTTAAAATATTAGCCCTATAATCCGCAAATACCACCAGCTTTTATGATAAAATATATTCATGTCACGTATCCAGTGCAACGCGTTTGAAAGACAGTTTAAAACAAAACAATAACAATATTCTTCCTTCCGTCCCTTGTATCGTAACACTACTTAAATAAAAGCAACCCCTAAAGCCCTTGTTTTTACAGCTCATGAATACGAACAAAGTTATGGCTCTACAAAAAGTTATAATTTAAATATATATAACACATTTACTTAAACACAATCTGCAATATCCATAGTAATAGTTATTAGTGTGCATTTAATATTGTTGTGAGACAAGAAGTTAGAGGAGGCTACAAAAATTACATATTTGTATTGCATATTCCCTTCACTGGAAGGTGTAGAAACAACATTAATTATTATACTAGATGATTTGGTGGAAAGCAGATTCCATAATCAAACACGGAAGAGATTAATTTTAAAGCAACAAATTATCTTTGCAGTTGATGAATCTATACCAGATTTATTACGAGAAAAAGAAACAAGAGTAATTAAAGTAAATTTTTGTGATGTAGCACTGTAACGACTGAGAAATGAAGATATAAAATCTAATTTATTAGACGCAGTTTAAAATTCGTGAAAATAGATACCGGTTATTATTACAGTACGTTAATTTTGACTCAAAGTTTGTTGTTTGCGTAAGAAAACCAATTTTACTACATAAAAGTCAAAGTTTTATCACATAATTTTCTTAATAATTTATTTTACAAGTGAACATATACTGTACGTACTATTTTAAATATTTGACTACCCTGAAAGTTATCTGAAGTAACTTCTGTGAGATTTTAAACTTTGACGGTGTCGTAATTCAATAAAATTTTCCTGCGCGAAGAGGTGTTTTGATTAATAACATAAAAGTGTGATATTCCCTCTGCCTCCCTTTCGTCTTTAAAGCTAGCGTTGATGATCTGTTAGACGAGAATACAGCCACCGTACATATAACGTTTTGTGCAACAGTGTACTTACGCACGACATAACAACACCAACAAGCCACAAACCATGAACGATTATTCAAATAAGCAATCTAAATTCGCCTTTAACCAACAATTTCAATAGACGTGCACATCTTGGTGTCCCGAAAAAAATATTCCATGCAATACGCTATTGTGTGTCAGAATATTTTAACGCATTTGCACACAGGATGATGTAAACTACCAATAAACATTACGTTTTACTGCATAATAATGCAGATCATCAAAACCTATCCTCATTGTGCTACAGGTAACACAATATATAGGGATATAATATAATACTTTAATAAAGGTAAGCCCCTAAAAATGGAAGCAAATTTAGTTCCCGAAACGTCCGTATTTTATACCAAACCCCAGGACGGATTATAGGTGCAGAACGATGTACATAATTAACTAAAATCAAATAAAGTGTTAAAATAACATGTATAAATATAAAATAATGTTCAAATGATCACTGTGTTGGTTACAACGTCCAAAGCTTCAGTTACGTAAATTTCATTCCAGATAAAAGGGCTACTTGCATCTTGTAGCAGTGGTTATTTATTTCAGTTATCTTTTCAGGGTGACAAAACGTTTAAGTAACATTGAAAAGTTCATTAATTTATAACTGCTTTACCCTCCTAACCTTGACAAACGGTGCAATATTCATCCCATTATATTAGATATGACAAAATATTTCTGAAGCAACCTCCTGCTAAATTATATTAAGATCTATTAATTACAATAAATATATTAGAAAATATAGTGTCTAGATGGGATAATGCAAGAGACGCGCTCTTTTAAACGCACCCCTGTTTAAAGTCTGACATATAAAACATGTATATTTGACATGTTGTTATAAGTTTTGATGTTGTGCTGACTTGTAGGTAGTAATTAGTTGTTTGAAGCTTATAAGAGCAATGAACGTGGATATCCTGGTTAAAGCACTTTGAGGGCTTCTTAAAGTCTCTTAACGTGAATAGTTACATTAAAGAGTACAGATAATATAGTTCATGGCCTTTTTTTTTACTATGCATACCAACGCATTCCATCGATTCCTTTTGTGTAAGGCGATTACTGCAGTTTGAACAAATTAATTTAATAACTTTAAAAATAAACATGCGTCTATCTGCCCAAAATATGCATTTATATCCATCCCAGTTACGAGTGAAGAAATTTGGAATAGAAATACAACCTTACGTATGTGTTCAAATTACTTAATAGAAAAGTATTTGTATTTTTCGTAACAGGCTGAAACACGAAATTACACGAAGGTACATGGGGACGTCTTAAACGTAAATACAGGACAAACAATGTTCACGCTAAGAATGGAAGTGGGACCAGGTACTGAGCGCACTGATACATATCTTGGTTCGACATAGGAAATACTAGGACCGTACTACGACAAAACACACATCCATCACTCATACACGTCTTCCCATACGAGCAATTCACCCATGGCCAGTATGCTTTATCATGATCTCCCCTTCTGTACACAATGTTGATACAGTGACAAATTTGGTACCCACTGACGTTGACAGGCCGTAAAGAGCAAACCTGCAGCTCTCAATCAAAATGTGCCTTGGCCACATTCACAAAAATGAACATTCTTTATGGTGTGTGTAAGCAAACTCACTGTTCGTTTAAAAGTCATTTATGTAGCCTGAGTAGTTTAATGCACTGTTTAATATAGAGGAAAATATCACAGGCCGCTCGGCATAGACACATTGGAAGAAACATATAAGGCTCCGAAGTCCATTCAAGCCAATATATTCTGGTTAGTTCTTGATATATGAGAAAATTCCATCGATGTTTCAGTGCAGAGTGAAATATGTTTGCGGAATTTTTTTAAATTTAAAACAAGTAATAATATTAATGTTCATTGCCATAACATCACTGCGTTTTCATTCAATGATTTGAAAAATTTTCACCGAAAATAATAAGAATTATTTAATATGTTAATGTTCTGCATTATTCATTAAGGCCGTTCGACCAATCCGAATACTTGTTTTGGGTAGTATCTGAGAAATGCCTCAGTGAAAAATGTTATATTTAGAAATATTTAATTTTATGTTATATATCGTTGTGATGGAATACGAGATTGCAAACGTTATGAAATACGAAATGGTATCCGATACTTGTTTCAACTTCGCATTGACAAAGAAAATGTGCCAGGAATCGAGAATGAACATTAAGCATCGGACTTTCGAAGCAGTTTGTTTGTTGTAACACTGCTGACAGGGACCCACACCGTTTCAGCACGATCACAGGGTTCGTGACACACGCCTCAGTGCCTCAGTGCGACAACGGTTTATCTCACATTACACTTAGCAGCGGCCAGACGTCGCGTTATTCCTTCCTTCCCATACAATTCTTAATCTCATTTCAGGTCTGCAGTATGAAGATGGCCGTATTCTGGGTTGTTGCACCGTGTTGTCTGAAACAAGTTTACAGACGCTTCGGAGTCTTTTGCTTCGTCCATCATCAAGGCGATCGACTACTCGGTGGAACAACCCAGAATACAACCATCTACATTTTTATCCTTGGAAATATTCTCTGTTCTCCGGTTCATACTTCTTGAGTTTACGATGTTTAAATAATCTATTAGTTACTGAGATTAAAGGCTAATTACTTGGTAATAATAAACTACCACTGCCAATCAAACATTTTAAAAATAATAATCTGCATATTTTAAAAAACTCCTTTATTAATTACTGCACATTTAATGTAGTATTGTTCATTTAAGGACTTGCATGATTTGCGCTCTTCTACCAAATTGTTCCGGTGTATTAAGTTGTAAAATAAATTCCAACGGAATTCAATGTACCCATAATTTTCCATCAGAAATGTTAACAAATAGTCCCACTTACCATCGAGGGCATTACATCCGTATGCATCGTCTTATTAACATCGACACAGATGGAATCGAGACAGCGTTTTCTTCATCTAAACGGATTTTTCCAGTTTGTGATCACATGCGCTAATCCTAGGTTCATTCCAGATACTCTGATAAGTTTCAGTAATACTATTTCGGAAATACTTCCTAACGGTTATAAGCAGACCAGTGTTTTAGAAAACACAGATTAAGTGAGAAAATGAAACAGCGCTTAATAATCTTTACTGTTACTTTCTTTCGTGCACAAGGCAAAAATTGTCTATGTCCTAAATTCCTACGGTCGCTTGGGTCTTATCAGAGTAATAACTCGCTCAATATCTTTCGGAGTTTGGAAGACAAAGACGTGTGGAAAGCATAAAACATGATTTACAATATGGTCAAGAGAACAATTTATTACTAGTCTGATTATAAATACTAACGTTAATGAATGAGGATTTTCGTCTTCTGGGTTGTTGAGCTGTGTAGTCTGGTCGATATTAACCAACGTTTCAGAGGTGAATCATCGCCCTGATGACGGAGGCAGTATGACCTCTGAAACGTTGGTAAACATCGACCAGACTACATAGCGCAACAACCCAGAAGACGGAAATCTTCATACTCACCGCTGTGAGAACCTCAAGTCTTACACGTTAATGAATGAACTGTCATTGGCCACATGGGGTTAATAGTAGAATTACTAAAAGACTAAAAACAAAAATAATAATATCAACAGATGTAACGATTTTCTTAATTTGTGTCGTTTCCTCCGGTCCTTGAGTTTCTTTAATAAAACGAACTTTTTAAAAATATATTTTGGAGTTTTGTAAGTTACAAATTTTGGATACGTGATTTGTATCGTTCTGCTATTGAGACATTCAAATGTGTTTTGGGGAGTTGGGGAGGTGGATATGAACTGGTGGTGCGCTTCGTTAGGCAAACAAAACGTTTCCCCTCTTATCCCCTCTGCCATGGAGTTCCACTATCGACTATTTATTGTTCCAATCCATCACATGAATGTTTCCTGTATACACTCTGATCGAGATGTGGGCCCTGAATCAGCAATTGCAATATTACAAGAGTCCTGGTATACAAACACGTCTCATTCCGTTACATAACTGCAAATCAGTCAGATAAATCCAGTCAAGGGACTTCAATATAAATTACGTCGTAGTGAACTCTATCTTATGCTTAATAATATTATTCAATATATATATTTGGTTTCGGACACAAAATGGCTTTCAGACTTTCGTCTATAAATGGGAGGTTGATTTCTATAAACATTTTGTGTCTGTATATTCCATCTAAAATATTTTGGTAGAGAATATACGTATCAATATAATCACCAGTGAAAAATATTTACAACTTAATTTCAGTAATTTTTATAGGTTGTAACAACAGCTCATTTTTGTTATTATGGACACGAAACATATCTATATTTCAGTGGCCATCTTCCGACAATAATATTTCGCAATGTGAATGAATAATTACAAATTTAGGAATGAACGAAGTAAGTGATAATTAAATCAACATAACCGATGTAAAGTTAAACTAATCGTAAATGAAGAGTAATTTTTTTACGTAGATCCTAAAACTGCCATGTCAGCAAACATTATTAGTTACAATGAAACGATTGCTAGTTTATTCCACTGAGTGCGATGCATAGTCTAGAGCTACAGAGGAAAACCAAGGTATTATCCTATTATCTGGTAGGCATGATTTTGATTGTACGAACTCAGAATTACGAGTTTTGAATACCCTAAAATGGCATAAAGTCCACACCAAATTTCATAATAATCCGTCCATCAATTATCGAGTTATATGCTTACTGGCAATAACTCCATCACGGGCGATGACGTCATCATCTGTAGGAGTGGTTCATTGGTAATAACGTAATTGGGGAGGATCATCATTTATCACGATTTTCGATATCCGACACGTTGGTATTATACAGAATGTATGTAAATTATCTTTTTAATTTCATTCGTGAACAAAATCTTTACAAGAAAACAGACACATTGTTTGAGGGTCATCTGTCAGATAATCTCTCACAGTTTCATCGAGTTCCCATTAGATGGTAGCTTTGATTGTTTTCTACGGCATTGTATCCGTCTTTTTAAATCAGGTCAGTCGACATGAGCATATGCAGTTAGGGCCCTTTCACACGTGGCTCATGTGAGCGGCTCACGTGAGCTGAAGCGACTGGTGGGGATAGAAATCCCAGCAAAATACAATGGAACGTTTCACACGAGAGCCGCTGAACCTGTGTGCGCAGCTCTTGAACCGCTATGCAGCTCTCCCCGCTATTAGCGGCTACTGGCGGGCAGAGTCTTATCTGCTTTAAGATGAAACCCTTTCACACGAGGCTCAGTGGGCTGCAGATTAGGGTTTGTCGGTTTTGAAAAACCGGGTTTAAAAACCGGTTTTTTGGATAAATTTGTAACATTCCAAAACCAGTTTTTAAAATTTAAAAAAACCGGTTTTAAATACTAGAATTAATCTGTAATAATTTCTGCTAAATGAACTAAAAATTTTAAAGACTGAAGTTATTTCCAAATTATTAAATGCTTTAGGAGTACGAATTCAAGAAAGAAGATAAGTTGGATTGCTAACCCTTTTGCTATATTTGCAAAATCCACAAAACATTTCAACAAAGAAATCTAGTGTATTTCCACTAGCCTCGAAACTCGACATTATTAAGTTATCTGGAAAAATATTGTCTAGAATATATCCAAATTCTTGCATGGAAACAGATTCCGATGATGAATCTATCAGAGACGGAGAAACTATTAATCAGGGCAATGCTCTAAAAGAAGCCATGAAAAAATCAATTCATAGGTTTCTTGAGGAACCTGAAGAAATAATATCAAATCCGAAGAAACTGAAGGCCGAATTTTCAGTATTTGAGGCAACCAATAAAAGAGCAAAGAATTTATATTTATTATTTGATGCTCTGAAAACGATAAAACCAAGTTCAGTAGCCAGTAAGAGAGTATTTTCTATATCAGGCAATTTTGTATCTAGAATAAGAACAAGATTAAGTAATCGTTCAGTGGACATTTTATGTTTTCTGAAATCATGTTTCCTGAAGAAAAATACCAAAATAAATAAAAATTAATAATTTATATTTTGTACGGATTTTAGTTATTTTAGTTTTTATTTGGTTTTGTATGGAGTATATTTTATTGTGTTATATTTTTGTAGTTCCATAAATATTAAATAAACTGGAATTTTTTAAAATAAGTATAAATATTTTCTATTTTTTTAATTATATTGTTTTTTATAAAAAATCTAAAATCGGTTTTTTGGAAATACTGTAATTCGAAAACCGGATTTTTCAAAAGTCGGTTTTTGTATAAACCCTACTGCAGATCAAGCCAGTCTTTTATACGGAAGAGTTACATTGTGGGAAGATAAACTCCAGTAAGTTGTTTGTAATATGTACTATTTATTAATCATTTATAATATTTATGCTCTGAAATATTACTATTACTTCTTCAAGTTCCAACATGATTTGATGAACGCTGCTAATACACAGAAAATATGTTGCTGGAAGGACTAAGTGAAGTTGGTAACTCTAGCGGAGGATCATGTAAGCCGAACTCTGAATTGCTTATCGGCTCCGCATGAGCTGCATACCCGCTTAGCGAGCCGCTCAGTTGAGCGGCTCACGGGCTGACGTGTGAAAGCAGTCTTAAGGTACTTTGCGTGGCTATTGACTTGTCGAAATGAAATCGGATAAACAGGTCCAAAGACATTTTAGAACAATGTATCACAAGATGCCACCACTAAGATCATTGATATGTACCTGGT
>NW_019059923.1:217224-262591 GCF_000696155.1 Zootermopsis nevadensis
GCTCAGTGTCGACATTCGGGCGACTTTACTGTGAATTTTTGTAATGATGTATAGATGGAGGCAGGCTTCCATTTCTAACTACGTACCATATTTCTTTCAAAGTAGTAAAATGTTTGATATTACTCAGATAAAAACATGTGTGAAGAGTGACGACCCAAGAATAATGTATTCCACATTGCGGCAAGGATACAATTATAATAGACCTTTTTATATCACATAATAATTGAATTGCTTGACTTAGGCATTATTGTCTCGGTATTTGTGAGAAAGCTCTTTTCAGATCCTTAAAAAGTGATACACAATTTTTCTGGAAAGATTACTTTGATTGTTTCATTGCTGGCACTTTTAGTGTTGTGTGTGGACTCTGAACACAAACTCTCCGAAAAGAAGTGGTTTACTGCGGTCATAATTGCATTACATAAACTAATTGCTCCAACTACAATAAAATGAATAGACTGTCTTACAAAGTAATGACAACTGCAAATATGAATAATATTTATATCTTTCAGAAAGTCTACGACTATTTTCTTTAATCTTTTATCATTGTAATAATAGTTGGCATAAAAATATGTCCTGATATTAACAAAAATTGTAAATTCTATTTTATAAAGTTTTTCATGCCACAAGAGTTTTATCTCTATGACAGATGAAAAATATTACGTTCTAAAGTTTATTGGTCTGTGAAGATGAGTGGTTACTCTCTGTAACAAAATAGAAATTGTGTTCACGATCTAATAAATTATGAAAATGTAATCTTTCACAACAGGCCGATGACAAGTAAACCTCGCATCAGAGGTCCAAGTAGGTCTAATTATCAGATCGTTACTGAGCAAAAATAAACCTTCGTTTGTGGCAAAGAATCTAGCTTTTTTACGGAAGTCATCTGTTTCGAACATGACCCTTCTTGTAGTGCACAAAGAATCTGTAGAAGCAACTTAGAAGGTTCTAGGGCTTCCTACACTGATATTTTATAATTCCAACTCGACATTCTGACTTCATAAGCTGCGCAAGAAGTTCAATATCATCACAGTTACTCTTACTGTCTTAATGCAGGACAGCTTAACTCACCAGTCTCTCGAAGACACAGCAGCCATACAGTGTACACTACAGCGGCGAGGGAACAAAATATCTTTAAATATAAAATGAAATAAAATAAAATAAAGAGAACTTTCGCAGGACATACTTGATTTATTCAAAAGATATTTGTAACTAAATTCAGACCCTTACGCAATTAAGCTAACGACAAGGAGTGACAGTTGTTCTTCAGCAGCTAACAGTAGTTCAAGAATTTTATCCATTTTATAAAATTCGATGATTCATTACCGTGTCTATAACAGTACAAGCTGGTCCCTGCTCTGAGCTTTCTGAACATAATCTACATGTTCATGCCCTATTAAGAACAAGTTAACATTATCTTACGTGGCCTCTTCCATTTATATATTCCAGTAAAAAAAAATTATAAATTCTTTAGACCTAAGAATTCCATGCTGCTACATGCCTCGTTCCATCTCATTCACCATCTTCATAATATTTGACGAACAATACACATTATGAAGCTCCTCAATTTGTCATGTTATCACTCTAAAATGGCGACAGTAATTGCCTCA
The DNA here is from genome assembly GCF_000696155.1 of Zootermopsis nevadensis. The sequence goes on from NW_019059923.1 coordinate 218,832, forward strand.
GACCTTTGCAAATCTAGAGTCAAGTTCAAATATAGATTTCGTTTACAGCCGGTAGAAAATTACATAAAATAGTCGGAAGCTAGACAAGTAGTGAATCATTTAATAAATTTTATTTCAAAAAGCATTTTAAAAAGGGCATAAATACACAATTTTAACGAACTGTTATATTACGTAAGCAGTTATATTAAATTATACTGTAACAGAAATAAATATATTATTGGAAAGCTTTTAACATAAAAGGTAATAAAAACTAGGTATGAATTTTCCCTTTCATTTCTTGCCCAAACCATCAATTTCCCTAATTAGGTGGCATTTTGCCCACACTAGAATGACCGCCAAATAATTACTAGCCTTATAATAGTTCAAAGAGTATAATATATACAGCCTCATTTTGGTACCATATATGAACCACACAAACCATAGCTCTCCGCTGTCATACATATCTACTCACATTGTGTGTGATGAGAGAGCATTACAACTCTTCTCTTGATTAATTGAGTTCCTATTTCCACATCACAGTAGGTCAGCGTGCACTAATCCGTAACAAGTGCCAATTAATTGGAAATTAATTGTAGCGGTTTCAAAACACGTTAACGGATAAAGTTCCCTATAGCCAAATAGAAACTTGAATATATTATCTACAGAACACTGATTTCAAGAGCTCTCTGGCTTATTTAAGCTACGTTATATTCATATAATATAAATAAATTGGCCAGGAAACTGAAATTTAGTAACTTCATTTAGTACGTGCCAAAATATAATTTAACAGCGACGCCAATGTTTTGAACATTTAATCACAATTATTTATGAACAAATCAATACGTAATACAGTAGATTCCGATTAATTGGGCCATTGGTTAATCGAGGTAACCGTTTATTTAGGACAAATCTTAAAGAACAAACCTTTTTAACTTTTTACGTGGAACTTCGCATAATTGGGGCAGCCGCTTAATTGGGCCAACGTTTTCTTGCCCCGATGTGTCCAAATTGACCGTAATCCACTGTACTGTCATTCGATTTATTTATGGTATAGACTATTTCAATGCTTAATGGTGTAAATATTACTCTTTAAGGAAATTATTCTGAAAAGAAAACTGCTACTCTTACAACTCGGAAACGTTCTATGCAACTGCGTGGTATCACTTACTACTAAAATCTGCCGTAGAAACTGAGGATTAGTTCTCAGTTAATGACCCTTAAGGGTCCACAAGAGGTGTTACGTAATATCCAAAAACTACGGTGTTTCTCACAACAAGCAGTAAAGTTCTAAGCCTAGTGAACTGAAGCAGAGAAACGCATAAAAACGTTCAACTTCAATAAAAAGAAGCTGGTACAATTTGAATTTCCTGGGGTCTACCAATTTAACACTGGAGCTTTAAAACTGTAAGCAGTAATAAAATAAAACCAACCATCATGGCACAGGAAGGAAACGTGTGCTGGAGGAAACCGACATCTCACAACACAGGCTGAGAAGTAGATTTACAAACTCATCTGTATTTAACTATATTAGCATACTGGCATTACAATTCAGAGGAATAAACAGATAATTCACAGAGTAAACGCTGCAAAAAATGTGTAATATATTAATATTCATTACAGTTTTAATAACCTGATGACGAGGCACTCAAAATCTGCATACAGATCGTATTGTAAAGATTATCTCGGAGAGTGGATGAGAATTAACGGGCTTAATACTCTTACCCAGAATGCAGACGGGTTGGGTTTAGATCCTTTTATTCCTTCACGTTACGAATAACATTTCAACCTAAAAGGGATCTCGTAAAAGGCAATATAAGATAAGTTACTGCATAACGAGCATCTCTACTCGTGTAGGTCGCTTATAGTTGTTAGGCTAGCGAAATCAAAAAAGTTACCGTACACTGATCTGTAGCTTCGATAAGGCAGAATTTTGATGGGGAAAACTCTTATAAAGCGTCCATTTGGAAGACTACAATTTTGATGGGAGAATAACATTAAAATGGATCATAGGAAAGTTTGTTGTGAGGGTGGACTCTGGTCGATATTGGGTCAGATTTGAATTCCATATGAAGCGTTGATGTTAGCAGTTACGAATCTTTGACTTCTACTATTATAGAATATTTACTTTAAAATTTAGAAAACATTTCAAATACACAAGGAGAAACTGATAAAATATATTGCTTCTTCTGAAGAGATAGTTCTGACTAAACACACAAATGAGTATATTTGTATATATGCGTATAGAAAGTTATGCCTCTACATGTAGTTTTACCAGCTTCTGCATAATTACGTGGACTGTGGAAGAAAAAGGGGCCACTGAATTGTTGTACTACAGATTCTTCGTAAGTTACTACTTAACAAATAATGTAATTTTTGAAAATATGCAAATGATCGTTGAACCACTTCAACACAAATTAGATGGTCCTGAAATGCATTTATTCCGAATAGAGTATTTTCTCCTGGGTAATTGGAAACTTCCAAAGAAAACAAAACAAAACAAAACTGCTTTATTAACACACTGCGCACAAGCAGATATTCTAAGAAACCGATACGAAAGTACATAATTTAAAACGTGAAAATAAAATTAATCTCAAACGTAAACATGCTAATAATACGTAGGATCTGAATTGAAGGTGTAGACATTAATAGACCCCTCCATTGCCTATTGTGATTAAAACTCATCTGACATATACGAAAATAAATTTTTAATGTGAAGATGGCTGTCTTATGGAATGTTGCTCAGCGTAGTCTGATAAAAGTTCAAAGACGTTTTGTAGGTACTTTCTGCCTATGTCATCAGGCTAGATGAATAAAACACCTCTGAAATGTTGGTAAACTACCAGATTACGGCGAAACATCCCAGAAGATTAATCTTGATGCAAAAAACCTGTGTTGTATGTCGATACAATTTTGAGAAGAATTGTATCCAAATACCACCTCCACATTTAATACTCAAGATATACAACTGTGTTTTTGTCAGAAAAGTTTATATCTATAGTCTAGAATTCCACACGGTGTTACTACCCAGAGACCAACATAGAAATATTCATTGCCCTAAAAATCTCAGATTTCATATACATTCTTTACGCATAAAGTTTATTAAATTTTATTTCAAACCTTGGTGAAGTTCTCCCATAGTGAAGTCTGCACAGAATCATAAGCGGTAGGTTTTAGGTGAGATTCAATACCTCTTCAACATTCACTATCTTATGATTCAAAATAATTTGCATGCACACATCCACGAATTAGGCAGTTGGTCTCTATCCTAGACGCAAATTTAGACGAACGTTTAAAACGTAATATTCATTTCACGTGACATCAATCACAAATGAGACAAAATTCATTATACGACGGAGTGATAAAGCGCTATGCTATGTTGTTCATGTCTCATTAAAATTATAGTGTCCCTGTCATAATTCGGACAAATTAAAAGTGCGTTGTCGGACTTCGGTCGTTGCAATTCATTATCCGTTTCATGAATGAATACAGGCACTATACAAGAATTCAGGTTCTCACAGTCGTCAATATTCACAATGAATTAGACCTACCAAAAAATTCTGCGCAAAGGGAAAGCTTTTGGAGGGTCAAATAGCCCAATATATATTGTTTATAATGATGTACTTTTGTTCTTATAAATTTATTTGTATAGGTATTTTACTACTCTGTGTTTTATTTATTTATTTAATATTTATTGAACGACGGTCAGTTACTCAGACTGAATATTTTCGAATGATATGGTAATTAATAAATACAGATTATGAAAGGACATAGAGAGAAGTTGCCTTTTCCTAATTCAAGGAACTAAACGGCATCTACTTTAAGATAATAATGATAAATGCAAAAACCACAGTCATGATATCCTAGACGAGACTCGGAACTGAGATCTCCTAAATACGAGGCAGGAGTTATAATCACCAGGCAACGACGTTCGGTGACACTTCATGAATAATGAAAATGTGTAGACCACATGCCACATACAGCGTAATAAATCGGCAGCAATGTGTGTGAAACTTGTATTCTATTGAAAGTACATTCCTGAAGTAACTGAGGAAAAGAACGAGAAAAATGTAATTCATCATAGCAACTCACTGGTAGGAACTCGACCCGGGTAATTCCAGATCCGTTAACACTGCGCTTATACAGTCGGTATATACAGTTCTGGTACTTATTAAGCGTAAACACGACGAAGACGAAAGGGGCAGTGGAGATACAACTCCATTCGTTCTCGATATCCTCACTAGATAGAGGTAATGGTGAGCTTTAGGTCCCAGACAATTCTCCCAGGGAGAAAGCCCCCGATTAACACTTGATAGACCCCACAGCCTATCTGGACGTGAGGCCAAGAGAAAAATCTCTTGTCCCTGTCAGGAATCGAACACTAGTCATATAACCCGAAGTCAGTCATCATACCGAGTAAACCATAACAAATTTATTTTCTGATGTATTAAGTGAAGCCTTCGCGGCGACTGAAGGTGATGAAAGACTCTCGGGTTTCAAGCCGCGTCATGTGGCTGAATGGTGAATAAACCATATCTTCTGTCAACGTTTCGACAGCAATCTCTGCTGTCATCCTCAGGGCTGCTCTGGTCCTTTGTAGCGCGCTACGGACGGACCACCAGCTACACAATGCTACTACCTGCCGTCCACCGCCAGTTCCTATCGGCGAACGCGCTACAGAGGGCCAGATTTGTTACGCAGCAGCCCTGAGGATGACAGCAGAAATTGCCCTCGAAACGTTGGAAGAAGATATGGTTTATTTACCATTCAGCCACCTGACGCGGCTTGTAACCCGAGAGTCTTTCATCAAATTAATTTTGTCTCAGTCCCCACATGGACGTTCAACGGGGCTTGGAATTTGTGCTTTTTTTAATGTCTGTTCTAGGAAAATGTTCGACACTCTTCTGCTACACCACAGAAGCAGTGTTTTTCAAATTATGTTGCATAGCAGATGGCTAAAATGGACGATCTTTGATCAAAGGAGGAAACAATGAATTTATACAATATTTTGGTTGAAAAATATAAATCGCTTTCAAACCTGCGTGTAGATGAGATAATGATAAGCGTAGAAAAACAGACAAACTAAAGCAAGATAGTGTGTAATATCGGGCTCTTGTGTAGATCGTGGTGGTAAATCTTCGGAAAACGTAAAGTATTAAATTCAGTACACGGAGGAATATGATTTACTCAAAATACCATGGGTTTCGTTAACTGACTGACAGAATAATCTGTTGTTTGCTTGTTAGTTAGCTTTGTAGTTCAATAAAATGGTTTCATTTGCACAATACGTGATATAGCCTATACACTGCTAGCCTTATCTCTCGCTGAAGGAAATATTTTAGTTCTTTATACAAAATATGTACTTTAAATGAATAAGCATCACTGTAGACATAGTTCTTACAAATTCCGGTTTCTACATCAGAAGGCGATTTTCCTGAAAAGCGTCTTAAAATATGCTTATCTAATTCACACCATATCATGAGTAAATTTAACCCTGACACTAAGAAATATTTATATGCACCCAATAGCAGATTTCTTTACAATATAACTCTAAGGCACGAGTAGATGGTTAGCGTGCCTTGTTTCAAGTTAGTACAAATTCTGCCGTTAGAGCAGAGATAAAGCGTGAAGTATAACAGCAAGGAAACAGGAGCGATATATCGTATAGTTATTTATATCCTTGTATTTCTGTGAGGCTACTAGAGAGAAAGAGGCAATATTTGTTAGCTGATTTCAATGGCATGAAAGGTATAAACGCAAAAGGAATAAGAGTTTTACCATACCGGGCGATGTTTAACGTCACGAGAAATGAATAAATCCCTATCAAACTTACTCGACTGCACTCACTGTTTAATGTACAAGGAGTCTTCTAGTGCACCACAGGAAATTATAGGCTCAGACTTACGTTTGAATGCCAACGGTATTTTCAAGAACGGAAAAATGTGCACAGTAAGTTACATTAATGGAATTATATAACATGTAAAATGTCTGAGGGAACTTAGGAATGTGACAAAGTTTTTAGTAACCATATTCTGGTGGATATATATATATATATATAAGAAATGCATTAGCATGAATTCTTTCAAGAATATCAAACACTGGATCTACAGAGTATATTGTAGGATTCCTAGCCACTAAACAACATGATGTAAATTAAGATCATAAATATATTTATTGACTGAAGTGTACAGTACATAACTATTAGATGAGAAGCAATTTTTAGTCTAGACAGTTTGTTTCAAAGTGAAAATAAGAATTTTACCAAAGTCTGTTGATTTTTCTTGCAAAGAGGACAAAAGAGAAAGAAAATACAAGACTATAATTATATGATTGAGTAAGTGTGAATCTAACTATATTTTTGCAGTATCGAGACTGTTCAAAAAGAATTCACATCAACGGAGAAGTTAGTAATTTTTTTATATTTTCAGTAACATTACTACTAATTATAAAAACTTAATTATAGAAATAAAAAAACGTAAATAAACACAAGATGTACTACGGATGTTTTCACACTACAAGTTCTGAAAAGTTGTTTACGTAAAAAAAACAACAGCGTTTGTATTAAGCCAGCGACTAGGTCTCAATAATCAGAAATTTCATAACAAATAAGTCCTCAGACCTTCTGAATGCATGGGAAGAAACATGGGTTAATACAATTTGTGATAAACTTATGATAAGCCTTTATGGCCATGAATATTCGTGAATTTAAAGAATGATGACTTAAGGGAACCGGATATATCGGTCTGTACAAAACAAGCCCAAAAATGATTCGTTATATGCACTTATAATATTATTAATCCTTTCTGATGGATGCTTTATTTGTTCCTTATGAATATGTTTTGATGAAATCTTACGTCGTTATGTCGTACAAGGTGAGAATTAAAAATATATTTTTCGAAAGGATATCGTTGAAGCCTGATTATGCTTATGCGAAGTACACACCTTTCAAGCAGGCAGCAAATTTTATTTTTGTACTTTATATGAAATTCCGCAATTAGATTTCTGAGCTCACTCGAAACTCTTAGAAATGTATCAAAATAATTTGAGTGCACAAAATGAAACAACTTATATCCTTGCTAAATGCCATATAATCATTAAATATAATACCGACCTACTATCATTATCCTAATGTCTATTGTGCATGAAAATAAAATTATTATTTTACTTTTCATATGACCTATCACTTACACAAATGTTCGTTACGAGAATTACATACAATTATCCCGGTATGACTCACAGACTATTTTATCCTCTGATATAATGTTTTCTTTAACATGAGCACTGTAAATATATTCGCGAACACATTGATTGTTATGCCGAAAAATTTATAACACTCAATATCGCTATGCAGAATCAAAGTGAATTGAAATTACTTCAACAACTATCCCTACACTTTCGAATGATATCAACCATTCATCCACAGTAAACGAACGTATTGTACATAGTCTCATGAGAAACTGCTTCAAGGAGTATAAAATGAAGGATATCAAAGTTAATAGTAAAACAAGTACTTAGTATCAAGTGACTGCAATTGTGAAACAAAGATTCTTGTAATTTGAAAACTTTGCAACAGATTTTGTAGCACAATTTTCAAGGGATGTGGAAATTTACATTTTACGTTATATGATGTATTTAGTTCTGAGTAAGTTCTGAAAGTTACGTTTGACTTAAGCTCATTTTACTCAGCCCCAAAAAATAAGTCTTTATTGGCTCTGTAGGCCTATGTTGCAGCGTAAATAAGACATCGCTAATGAATTGAAATATATAGAAATGTTTATGAAATTATAGTTATTCTAGAACAGTGGTCCCCAACCTTTTTGTGCCTACTGGCACATTTGAGAGTTTATGAGATCGTGGCGGGCACCAACCAATTAACAAAGCCAAATTTTCTTTTCTCTGGACAAATACGATATGGACACCAAATAATACACAACACAACACGTTGTTTAATGATGCAATCAAAAATAGTAGTCCAAATACGACGTTCAATGATACAAGGAACCATACAATCAAAAATACGTACTTTTATATGTACAATTATTATTACTCAAGTGGGAAGTTAGTGTGATGTTTGGCACTGCATTTCATCGGCCACTTTTTCAAATTTGGGAGTGTAAGATGACGTTGTTGCTCGCAAACAATCGTCAAGATGGGCGTCAGTAAGTCGAGATCTGCGCTTTGATTTTATAATGTTAGTGGTTGAACGGCCTTCATTATTCATTATAACCTCTTTCCGTAACAACGCGGGCACCCAAAAAAAAAGCCTTGGCGGGCGCCATGGCGCCCGCGGGCACCGCATTGGGGACCACTGTTCTAGAAGATAAGTTTAAGTTCCAAAATGCGACATTTTTTTGGACAACCTTTACCTTTTTACTAGTCATTTAATTTATCTCGAAGTTTTGTTGTTATTGGGCTGATTCCGCTATTCATTAGTCCGCTTACTTCACAGTAACTGCACGCACCACAGTATTTTGCAGTAGGAATACCATTTATATATTCACATAACGTTTCCAAGTACTTAACACATGCTGGGGCAAGTTTCACAAACGATATTAGATTTATAGAACTTATGCTAGTAAATGAAGCTTAAATGGCCGTGTTTTTGAGGAGTTCTGCAGTAGCTCCCATCAAACGCTTATGAAAGTAAAGGAATGGCTCGCGGAAGCTGTGGCTCGTTGGAGTTTTGGCACAGCACGTAACGAGATCTCGCCCTGGCTTATTATTAATATGTTGATTCTGCTTCTGCAAACCACCAAGCCAAAGAGAGAAAAAAGAAAAGAAAAGTAAAGTAAAGAATGTTAAAACAGGATGTATATAATGTACTAAAATTTCAAACATATTTATACTGGACCAAAAGCAACAAAATTATTTAAAATTTTGAACATTCTCTAAATTATCGAATCTAAGTTTTTTCGTAGTGGGAGAAGAAAACGCATTTGCGCCTGGAATTATCTTTAATTATAATGATAGATTTTAATCAAATAGCACTGTATTAAATGTGTAACGAATTAAACTAAAATCCAATTTGCTGCTTATTTTTATATTTACTCGAACAATCTAAGGAAATAATTCATGCAACCTTTTTCGCTAGTAGGCGTATTTAAGATGTACTCACAAAAGTGTTTATGCTCTTACGTAATGTGGTTGTTAAAATTATTTTACATAAATAAGAAATTAAATATTTCGATCATTTATAGCACTTTCTCCGCTATTTATTTAATTACAATCCTTTGCCCGGTCTTGTGTTGATTGATGCGCGCGGTGTAAGATGTTCACCCCCTACGGCACATCAATTGCGCCTAGACGTGCCTTATTTTTGCCAACCGCAGGTCATTTTAACACAAAACTGTTTTCAATAAACGTTATGAAAAACATCCTGTATTCATAAAGGCTCATCTTCCTTATGAAACAAATCCACACCCCCAAACCCTATTATCTAAGATAAATTTTAACATATTTATGGATTAAAATTGAACATATTATTTTCTTTAAACCACATCGTGAGAGAAACTATTTATGAAATGACACAAGTAACAGTGAGTTCCATATCAGAGTTTAGATATTTAATACTACACTGTGTATGAGGAAAATTTAAAATTCGTCTATGGGACTTTATACTTTTGTAATTAACCTTTTTAGATCAATGCCAGCTGTTCATATATTCATAACTTTCATAACTCACTCAGAGAGTCTGTCTATGGTTTCATTTGCATCTCAGAATAAAGTGCAACAGGTTTCTTAAAGATCGTTAAAACACATTTATAACGGTGACGCGTTTTCTCAGAGGTAACAGCGTCGTTTATAAACATTATGTAGAAGATTTACAAAAAGGTTTAAAGTGTTCTAAAGATACTCAACTCTCACACCATATAGAGGCTGTTCTTTTCTAGTTCTAATGAAATTATTCTGTAAAACCTGTAATGAATTCTGTTCTTCATAACAAGCACTTCGTACCGCGAATATTATATTAAAGAAAGCATACGTAACACAGCCTCAGAAAATAACAAGAGAATTTTTTTAATGACGGTAAATTAATTTGTGCTTTTTTAATCGACGAGGAATATGTTAGGCTTAAAAATTCTGTTTTTTTAATTATGAGATAATACAGAACGTAGACATTTTCGGTGTTTATTTCACAATATAATTTTTATAAATGCTACGACTGGTTTCTGTACATGTAAAGAGTAACGCGTTGTAGATCCACTTGTGGTGAAACCGTGTTCTTTTCATTATCTTTCGTTTCTATAATCCTATTATGCATGATTGTTTATCGCGTTTCTTATTGGTAACTCTTATTAAACACTAGTGACAATGGAGCTTTTGGATAATTTCTATTACGTAGAGATATTATTTTAACTCATTGCCAGATTATTGTTTCATCAAATCGAAAATTATTTCAGATATACTTCTAATTTATAGTTTACCACAATGAATATTTCGTCTTATGAGAACTTCAGGATGCTGTCATGGTGTTGTTATTTTGATTTTAACTCGCAAATAAAATTTCTGGACGACAAAAGTTGCTGTTTTATGTAGGCTTATTACTACCGGGTTAGAATTTCTGCTGACTACGTTACGTTTCACTAAAATATAGTGTTTATATTCATTCTGTCACTAAATGAATTAGAATATTTATGCCCTAGTTAAGGAAAATATAACAGATCTTTTACAGTTGTGTGGGAGCAGCTATTAGAATTATGCGTGTAAGAGGTTTTGCAAATTTCAAAGAATATAAATTCTTATAAATGGGTATGCAATTATTAAAGCCTTACTGCCTAAATATACTTTAAAAGAAATAAATAAAAATGATCACACCTTTGTTCATGTACATTCTTTTGTTTGCAAGTTTTCAGATTTAAATTAAAACAAAAAGAACAGGTAGTGAAATATCATAACGCCGGTTAATTACCCATGTAGTAAAATTGTAATGTGCTCTGATAACATAAAATATAAATTAAGCTTGCTGGCTATTCTAAATACGTTTAGTAGAATGCCTTAAAACGCGTTTAACGAAGGAAAATATGTTGTTACAAAAGACTTTAGAGCCACAGTATATCAAAAGTGCTAATTCCTTTTTAAAATCATGGAAGTGTGCACGTACTAGTAAACCATTTATATTCATGACCATCAAGTAGTAAATCTCGTGGAAGTAAACCATTACGACGAAGGGAGAGGAGATATATGCAAGACCACTAAAAAATGAGCAAAGTACACACTTAAATACAGAGCCCACTTAATGTGTATTACGTAATTTATTCATAGCTCACTAACCAAACGACATTAGTCTTTCACTAGCAAAATATATTGTACTGGCTAAAATATTAAGGAATGCCTATAAATTTGGTAACATAAAGAGACATCCACATCACCATACATAGAGCTCACTTCAGTTGTTACGAGACGTTGAGTTAGCGTAAATGTCGGCGGTGTACTGAAGTCTTCAGGCTTTTCGACTCGTTAAACAGAACATTCTGTTATCACCACAATCTGCGTCTTTCTAACGGGAAAAATCAGCTAACTGTACACTGAATAAATGTGAAATATAAAAGTTAGTTGCTTGTGCCAAGTGAACGTCAGGCGCTTCTCAAAAGAGATTCAAAGCCCGTATAAAAATTATATAAAAGTTTAAAACTGCGTCTATTTAAGAAACATTTAATGTAGTGAAACAACCAACGCTAACACATTGATAAAATACATTCATAACATTTATGAATTTATTGTTTAATCTCAGATAATGATAGCACACATTATCGTTTATAGCTAATTATATTAATTTTGCTTTTAAGATTTTAGGCTCTTCAGAGAATAATGACTTATTGTCAGGTGATTTAAGAAAGCCTTTTTTAAAAAAGAGAATTTGTGTGATGTGGGATAAGAAATGATGAACAGAAAAGTATTTGGAAGAAAACACCCGTGAATATTTGAATGCAATTTTTCACATTCCCTTGAAAAGATCATCAAAATCTACGGGACACTCCAGTCAGAACGGACTATTCGCTGGTTTATGGTTTAAGAGACAAGTAAAAAGTCACGACTAAAGTAAGATTTCTGTTAAATATCCTATATATCGTATTGCCTGTAACTTAGTATAACTATCACTTCAGATTTAAGTTCATGTGTAAATGGTTTAGGCCTATGAAAATAAGTAAACCCGACAAGTAAGAACTTCCCGAAATCTGTATTCACAAATAATGTCTTAAAATACACTACCGCCATATTTTCTAACTTGATATTCGTAATTGTTTAGTATTCATCGTTGACACTTTGCTTCGTTTACAACGATACCAGCCAATTACTGGGTCAGAGAGGAAGTCCTAACTTCGGGCCGAGGGTATGATAATGTGCATCTTGATCGAGGCCATCTCAAACCTCATGGGGTAGAGACAGATTAGCACGAAGCACCAATGTAATGATGGTTAGTAGCGGTAAACTTAAGTAGCCGGAGAAAACCCCAACACAGTGGCACATTCTTAGGCCGGGCGCAAACGGAGCCACTAGTGGCTAAACACGACCACTAGTGGTCGCCACTTTATGTAGACATTTTCCCCAACCGCGCGTCAGTAGCACAATGGACTCCGATATGGAAGCATTGGTCGCAATACTAATAATACGACAACGCCGACGTAAACGACGACAAAGACAGCGCCGTTTTTGGATACATCCAATATTGCGAACTCGCAGGGAATACGGCCATTTTGCTACGCTTTTTGAGGAGCTAACGAGGCACGAAGATAAATTTTTTAAGTATTTTCGAATGAGTTTGACAACATTCAATGAATTATTGTCCTTGTTACAAGATCGTTTAAAACGCCAAGATACCATCATGAGAGAAAGCATACCTCCTGCAGAAAGACTTACAGAACAGCAACTGACCTGACTGCCCTGCCAGCTGTGTTGAGGGTAGTGGGTGGGGAGCTAGGGTTTTTATGGCGGACGCTAGTGGCTACGTTTGCGCGGGATAAACAGTGGTCGGAGGCAGCCACATGTAGCGAGACACGGCCACTACCCCAGCGAGTGGCCCGGTCGGGCCACTACGAACGCCGTGTCTGCGCTGAGTTTATTAAAACTCCATACAAAATACAGTCCGCAGCTTGTGGCGGCCACAAGTGGCTGTGGCTAGTGGCTCCGTTTGCGCCCGGCCGTAATCTCCTTGGAGTTCGTCTGCGCTGAGTCTATTAAAACTCCATACAAAATACAGACCGCAGCTTGTGGCGGCCACAAGTGGCTGTGGCTAGTGGCTCCGTTTGCGCCCGGCTTTAGTCTACCATGAATCTCACTTGGAGTGGCCCGAGACAGCTGGGCTGACAACAGTGTGAAGCTAGCGTCTAGAAGCCTGAAATCGTGGCAGAGTCAAGTATTAATTACTATCCTGTGACTATAATGAAATTGCAGTCGCGAACAACAGAAAAGGGGAGGTCCACTTCGTTGAAGATTTGGAGGAACGTTTACAACTACCCACTGCAAGAATACTAGTATGTCATGAAATGTTACACAATAACTCAAATTTGGCGAGCTCCTTTAAACACGTTAATGAATATTCACGTGTCATAAAACGAGAAAAATTTCTTAACCACCTGATTGATCGTCAGATTCTCAAAGACTCTTCCAATGAGTTACATATTTTACTGCTATCTCCGTAACAGCAATGTGTAGGACCTCACTTAAGTGATGTTACGTCGTATAGTCTGATATAAGTTTACCGACGTTTCAGAAGTGCTTACTCTCTCCATTTACAGGGTAGGCAGCAAGTACTTCTGAAACGTTGATAGACTACACGAAAAAACATTCACATCTGTAGACGCGAGAACCTGAAACCTCACAAACTGTTGATGGATGTTACAATTCTGTGGTCTTACAGACGGATATTATGCGACGTGTTCTGGTGTTTTGCGAAAAACTGCAATGGCTAAATATTTTTCTAATGCCGGTACGTGCAGGTAGCTTCCAGTCCTCCGGTAAAGGAAGGGTTGGCGGGCGGGAGGGAGTTTCTCGTTCCGCATTCAGAACACTTCCTCCCCACCCCCTTGTTTTGCTCCCTTCTCGGCTGCCCTCATTCGTGAAAGCGCGCTGGTGCGTGTGAACTCGGGAAGGAAATAAAAATAAGAGAAGACTTGTCCAAAACTGTTTCTCTTCTCTTGCTGGCTCATTCTGAATGCCAAAAGAAAATGTTCCAGTGGTAGTTGGAATTAAACGTACCGTTTAATACCGTAATTCCGAGGATGTTATTTAAAAAGACTTGTAAACTGGGTTACACAGACCGACGACACAATATTTTAGAAATGGCAGAAAACACGCTAACACACGTACTGACAGGGACCCAGAGGATCTCGTGAGATAAAAGAAAACTTCAAAAGCTGTTAATAGTGCGAAAGTTTGCGCTGACTGAACATACCTGAAGATATATTACAATAAAATACAACAATTGACGGGTCTAATTCAAACAATACATGGTCATTTGTACATGATGTTCCACGAATTAAACACACAGTGCAGTGGCTCCATTTGAATTTCTCGTTTCCAGTCCAGCCGTTATTACCCTATTTTACTTAGGATACTCAGATACTTATACGACCCGTTCTTCAAGTGCCTGAGCACTGCGGGTCCCAACTTTTTGTTGACTTCATCTATAGACATTCGGTAGGACTCCTTGGACGAGGGATCGGCCCGTCGCAAGGCCTCTACCTGTACACAGGACAGCACAACACAGAAAAACGCGGACAAACATCCATGGCTTGAGTGGGATTCGAACCCACGGTCCCAGCGACCAACCGGCACAAGGCCCACGCTACCTGTTCATAATAACAGGAAAATCTTATGTGTTGCTTAAAAATCGTATTTTATTGAAAAATGTAAGACAGCAGCAAAACCATTGCTTATCTTTGCTCCATTACGGTAACTGCAAAGCGTTAACACGTAAATACTTATTTTGGTAAGTTGTATAAAAATTAATGTACATAATAACTTATGGAGGAGTGAACAATAATTTGTTTCAGTGCATTGCTTCCTGAACCCTGCATATACAAATTAAAATTAACTAATATTGTGGAACAAAACATATTACTTATCTCTGCCTTTATAAAGAACAATACAACTTCATTTATTGTAGTCTCAAATACGTATGTTCTTATATCGAGACTGTAATAAATGTGCGGCGTTATAGTACATGTACATAGTAGTCCCCCCCTTAACACAGCTGTCATGGCAAGGTTGTAATATTGTCCCATAAAGCCCAAAGTCCCTTAACAGTAAATGATCACCAAACCATGGCTCCGGTAATAACAAACACATCACAAATACTATCACGTAGGACCCCGAAATCCCGTATCAACAGCAAATGATCATCTACAAATCAGCCAAAATTGTTTACGTGTGTGTGTCTGCAAGGACCAAAAACAAACATTTCCATCAATAACTTTATCTTTCTTACATTTTCAGCGTAATGTTTACGTGTGAGGACGTGAATTAAGAACATTCTGTGATATTAATAAAGTCGCGGTAGTATTGAGCCTTTCCCATGCAACCTGTTATGTCCACAAGTGCTGCCATTTTAAGGCATACCATGTATATAGAAGACCGAACATTAGCCCCTTATTTACATATCTCTATCAGCCTTTAGAGGACAAAACAGTGACAGAAAAATACAAAGAGAAAGTTCATGGGGAGAAATAAAAAAAAATTGTAGCAGGAGAATCAGGAACATCACTTTGTTAGTAGATTCTCATAAAGGCACTGTTAAGTTGAAGACGTATGAAGTAGTAGGTAGAGGCACAGACAGCGAAACTTTGAATGTCAGATGAATTTATGACAAAATTGTAGGTGCTGCCGCTGTGTTCATAATATTTTATCTTCCCGTGTGATATTTAGTAAAGATTAAAATATACAGAACTGTCATTTTACGTAATGTTTTGTATGGGAGTGGGTGTATCACGTTAAACGAAGAAACATAATAAGGGTGTATGAGAAGCAGGCTCTAAGGAAAACGTTTAGACCTAAGAGAGATGATATGACAAAAGCGTAGAGAAATCTGAAAGACGAGGAGCTCTATAACTGCCACTGTTCCACAAAATATTATCAGTTTGGTCATGTCAAGAAGCATGAGATCGGCCGGACATGTAGCGCACATGGGGAAATGAGAAATGTGTTCATAATTTTCATTCGGAAACCTGAAAGAAGCGGCCATTTGGAAAACCTAGGCATGGATGAGAGAACTATTATAAAGATTTCTGTCTTCTGGGTTGTTGCGCTGTGTGTATATTCATCGCCCTGATGACGGAGGCAGTATGACCTCTGAAACGTTGGTTAACATCGACCAGACTACACAGCGCAACAACCCAGAAGACAGAAATCTTCATACTCATCACCTTGATGATGGAGGCAGTATGACCTCTGAAACGTTGGTAAACATCGACCAGACTACACAGCGCAACAACCCAGAAGACAGAAATCTTCATACTCACCGCTGTGAAAACCTCAAATCTTACAACTATTATAAACATTGCGTAAAAAGGCATGACAACAACAAAATAATATTTTTGTTTTATCTTTTACTCTTAAGCAGCGGGCTGGAAGACTTTTAATTTTAAAAATTTAATTTCACCTGCAATTAAATCTGTCAATTTCTTTGTTAAAACACTATTTTGTTACTCTCATTCAATAATATTCTACTGTTGCCACGTTTTCTGAGAATTTATTTTCTATCCATATATCCTAAGTTCTGGTGGTATAGATTTATACCGGTTAATTAACATGGACTGAGACAAAATAACCTAGTAAGTCACCTACAGAATGCCGATGTTTCAGCTGCAGGGTTTAGCGGATTATTAACATGGGCAATTATTTATTAATAAACGTCTGTGGAAAAGCTCCCGATAGGATGCGCATTCAATAAAATAAAACATTTATCTGTGGCTAGCGTTCAATGCAACACATTGGTAGATTAGAAACCTTTGAATAAATGTTTGCGTTAACTTCCAACTAGCAGAATATTGTAGCCGAATTCCAAACACGTTCAATCTTCGGCCAGTGTATTATTGACATTTGAAGTGCAAAGACCAATATTAAGATTGTTTATATATATACTAAAACAATGCTTGAAATAAATTTCGCAACATGCAGGTAAACTCACAGCTGAAATGTAGATTACCAAAGAAGAAATTTAGAATATATTATCAATTTTTAGACGCTTGCTTTTTGAAAACATGACTGCACTAACAGAATTTTGTAAGTATGAGGTTTTGGTTATATTTAAACAGCTATTATGAAATTTTAAAGAATATTTCTTCATACACGGACGGCTATCGCATTGCTCGGTCTGCTTCGACTGTGGTTTTTACACAGGCCTTCATCCGTCACACTTCTGTACACTTAGTAACGCTCTAGTGATGTCTCTGCCCTTGTTAAATCAAGGCGTAAGATGAGCTTGACATAATATTCTGAAAGTCCTTCAAGCAGAAGGAGCTGAATTAATCGTGCTGAAGAATCAGATCCTCTTAATTGACAAGCTGCATGGTGTGGACTATATGGATATCGCTTCGGAATAATTGGCGTTTTTGAAGTGATCAACAGCTTTATTCAAGTTTCAGGACCAACCATTCGTTACGAGTGCTGCATATATTTTTCGCGAACGCGCTTGTTTGCGTAGAATATTATGTATCCGAATATATAAAAGTATTGAACTGAAAACTTAATCGGAAATGAAAATCATTTTTGTTAAAGGAAAAAGGTTGGCTTATTATGTTCCTCAATGCTGCAAAGCAGTTGCCAGGAGGCCCATTCATCGCTTCTCCATCTTTTCAATTGTCTCTCTACAGTACATAAACCCCAAAATCTATGTAGAAGCTATGCCAATTAACAGTTAATGTTATTCTAACACGAGCAAGAGTATATTATTATGATCTCAATAATGGGAATGGTGGAGGATGAAGAATTTGGTACAGAAAAGTCAAGAACCACAGATATAAAACTTAAGAACTGCGAAGCACTAACTATAGGCATTTTCATGTGTTAACATTGTCAATATTCATGGTCTCTTATGAAAAGAACATAATAGAAGGACCAAAAATTTCAAAGAAAATAAACATTTTTTTACATAAGACCTCTGAAGGTATTCTGAAAACTAAGTTTTCAATCTTTTTCTGTCACCTGTTTTCGGCTTGTACAATTCTTGTACGGCTTCTACCAAGCAAGAATCGATAATAGCACAGAAACTTATTTAAAAGAATACTTCGTCACATTCGAGTGATTACAACGAAACAGAAAAGAGTGTAGACGTTTTTCTTGTCATTTTTCTATTGTCTGTCAAATATTCAGTCGTCAGCCTTTGAAAATTTGTATTTTGTTTGTCACATTTGTGCGTTTAAAAGGTTCTTCATTCTCTACTCATTCAGCATCAGATTATATGGGAAACGGTGTATTTATCCTGAAACTGAATGTAACAATAACTGATCTTGTAAATTGTTTGCAGTGTTACGTTTACCAGATTCAATCTTGTTAATGTGTTATTTTTGGAAAAAAATTCGGAGCAACGGAATTATGGTATCATGAATACATTAATAATTCTATTTTATATCGCAAACTAGTAACCACTCTCACATAGGTATGTAAAACTGGTACGGACTGTAACATTAATGCTAACTCTGTGTGAAACAGACTTATCCTATTGTTCTTTTAATGGTTTATAGTCGTCATGACAACCGTAAAGCAATTCTAGATGTTCAATATCGATGGTACACATATTTCATGTTTACTGGTTTCGCTGAACTTAATTAAAATTGCTGTTTAACACGGTTTAAGCTACTATTTGTTTAGTTCGTGTTTCAACATGATGTCCACAGAGTCATCAGCGTATGTATCACTTTGCTTTTTGACTGATAGCATGTACTACACTTTGCAGAGTTAAACGACGACATGTTCCATAAATATTCGTTTAATTTATCTTTCTGTATTTCTTTAACTTCACAGTTTGAGACGCATCGTAATATATCTAAAGAATTACACAAACACAGATTATATTTCAGTAACTAAGAAATGTTAATTCCCATAAATCTTGCTCTCATATACGCGGTTTCGTTATTACGCTTCAAAATATCACTTTTTAAATTGAGTGTTGGTAGTACAATCCGAGTCATCTCTTTATACCCTGTAGACAGAAGTTGTTACATAACCATCGAATTAACCTATAGTCGACTCAACTGCAGCCTACTGATTTCCTGCTGTTGATTGTGGTATTTCCTGCACACCGGATATGATGGTGTCTAGATCATTTTCAGTTTTGAAAATGGGACATACTACGTGTATACGTGCATGATTACGCGTAAGCTGGTCGTTAAAGTAGGAGGGGCTTCATGAAATGCAGCCTACGTAACATTTACGCATTCCGCGTTATGAGTTACGTAGAATCAAATTTTAATTTTCATTTAAGACAAAGAGCACATCGCGCTCCCGAATGGAACTTCTAGAAGAATTATCTATAGAAATCTGCGAGGATGATGATGTTCGGTTTTGACGTCATGTAGATTTACAGATATTTACGGTCCTGCAGAAAACAGCTTCCTAGCATGAATTAAATGTATAGCTAACCGTGAAAATCTGTCTTTTTACAACCTCATAGTGCACATAGAGTACAGACCTACATTTTAAAGAAGAGAGAATGCTATTTAACCGACGAAGTATCGAATGCCAAGCCAGTATTAATATTCAAACACTAATATAAAGTCTGTCTTTTCCAAGCTCTGTACGAGTCTCAGAGTTTGTAATGAAGTAAAATGTGTGATACAGACATCCACTATTAAATTCTATAACACCGTTATTGTGTTTCTTTATCACCGCTTTGTTCTCTTATGAGTGCTAAATACTGCCGTGGGTTATTGGCTTAAAGGGAAACGAACGTAGATCTTTCTGACGTTTATTCAAAGTCTGATCTCTCATGAGAAGAGAAAGCATATCCTTACAAATTAAACATAAAGAGTAAACCATTTTCTCACTAAAGCACGCGATTCATTCTTACCACAAAGCGTACTTCGATACATAACTAACATATCACTTCTTTAATTCAGTTAAAATTGTATTTGTATTCGTTTTATTTTCTTGTGCTATGAAATTGGCTACTGTACCTGGTGAGTTGGCAGATGAATATAAAAAAATGAATTGAATTGTTATTATAAGAATCACCATAATACTGCATTCATCATCATTCTTTATTGTTGATGTAGCACACTAAAATATTGAATAGAAAATACAAAACTAAATTATAATTACCTCTACCACTACTAACATTACGGTCATGTAACCTGTAATACCATATACCATTTTCATATCATTTTCACTGATATTACAGGAACACCTATTGGGTTTCAGAGAATTATAAAATTTAATTTTGATTATTTATGATTATACATTTTCTGCAGTTGCTGTAGTAAAAATGCTTTAGGATAAACACTGCAATTCAAGCGTATTAAATCGGAGTGGGTCGATAACTGTGCACGTCTGGAGGGCCACCTCCGAGGGAAATGTCGACTTCCATGACCAATCAGTCACAAAATATTTACAGGTCATTCATCTGTATTAAATAAAATGTGTGGTTCATTGGCTTACATAAAGAAGAAACAATAATATTTAGAGGCTACCCCAGAGAGCAGAATTTTGCCTGGAATTCCGACTGTAATGTTACACAAAAATAAAATGTCATTCATTAACACGAGAAATGCACTTTCTACCACTTTCGAGCAAATGAATCTATATTTTAAGTCTTAGGATGATACGTATTTTAGAGGGACTCCACTTTATATATAGTTGCCAGGCTTCCTAGCGTAATGTGGCTAACAGGCCGGTAAACAAAGCAACTACCAATTTAAATTAAGTGCAGTTTATATAAAGCTCCATGTCAGAAGAGAGTAGAAATTGGGTGTCTGATAGAAGCACAAGAAATTGCGTTACATTAAATTAAATTAAATTAAATTACATAAGTGTTACAGACTTTCTAAGAACCCATCTACCTGTTTATGCTCGAGGTAATTGCCTTCAATTGAAATGGAACATTAAATTAGTGACGCTGTAAAAATATGTCCTTACAAATGTTAGACTAATGCAATTTCATTGAAGATAGGTTCTCCTGACGATACTGTATTCTTCCGTTCTGTCTATAAATTTCTTTAAGAATTCTGAATTATTTTAATAAATTTACGGAATCTCTAACATGGTGACTAAAGGCTCAGGTGCATAAAAGTGCCCGTTACGTAAAACAACTACTTTCGAAAAATCGAATTACCTGAATCACCTAGATCTCTTTAAAGGGCTCCACCCCCCCCCGCCATGAAACTCTAAACATAACTATGACATCAGGTGGTATCCAAGTTTCATCCTACGCCTTCATTCTTTTTTATTTCCACTAATCCTTTTCCGTACGTGAGTTGCGTTCTGCAGACGTATTTGTTATTAAATAGCTTTTACATCTTCGTGTGTCATTTTCAGACTCGTTACCGTTTTAGTTACGTATTTCTTTTACTTTATGTGTTTTCCGAGCTATTATTACATATCTGAACTTTAAGGGAGGTTTGTTTCATTTGCAACCCACACATTACGCAAAGCAAGTGAAAACAGCAGAACGGAAATTAAATAAGCGACCTTTTTGTTAAGTAGGTGAGAAATTTCTACGTAAAACTGTGCATCCAGACAGATAAATCGACACAGAGTGTTATCATTCCTGTGCAACTCACACCATGTCACGTAAGACAGAGAGGAACGCAAGCAGACACATTAAAGCGTCTCGGATGGTTTTAAACTTTAATGACCAAAGAGCCACCAGACTGATTTCAGTTTTTATGTATCAACGGATGTCTGGACTGATTTTCACTTTAAAAGATGTATGGACGTCTCGAGTGTTTCTTTCTTTTTAAATGTTGTAGATCTGGTGATCTCTTGAATGGTTGAAATATAAGATATTTCAATTTTAACTACAGATGTCAGTTGCATTCGAATGATGAGTGGTGTAATTGCATAATCGTTGATTATTCTTTTCGACGATTAATTACCAGTTAAGTCTAATTAAGTCATTTGAACTTAAGACACTCAGACTCAGACACTCTATGTAAAGTCGAAATGTTTCAGAATTTCGCTATTATCACGTAATTCAGTTCCATATATTTAACTACATTTGTTATGGTAAAGGGAAGTCTGGCTACTTGTGTGAGTCCCGATTAACTAACTGACGTGTTCATTAACTTTCGATTTAAGGTCTATTTTATGTAAAATGAGCTAAACTGGACCGACGCGTCCCCTCAATATGCCAAACTGCCACAGGACTATGTTTATTTTATTAAACATTAATTTTCCCAGGGACAAGTGGCATATTATGCAGCAAATGGTCTTGTCAAACCTTGACTGAAACATGAGAACAGAGAAACATTTATGAAGTGTGAGATTTGGTTCTGAAAGTGGTGAAAATGATTATATTGTTCAACCTGAATATGGAGTCAGTATGTTTCTCCTAAACCTTGGTATCTACCTATAGGTCCACAAGGCGCTACTACCCACTTCTATTAAAGTTGTCGAAATTTTACTTCAGAGTTCTGGCTCCAAATGGGAGTGCTTCAGTGATTGAAGTGCCAGTCAGAGGTCTTATTTTTCCTGTAGGAGAAATTCGTAGTCAAAATATTCACTTAGGGTGAGACCTTGAAGTTGATATATATCATGAATATAGAAACTTATGAGGGGGTAATAATTTTACACTTTCTACAAGTAAATAATTTAAAGCAGATGGCAGTGAAAGATACTCACTTAAATCCGCCTTAAATAAAGGGGAAGTTGGATCATGCTAAGTGAGTAGGAGGGCTGTTTTGCTGCGTTAGCGCTGTTTCGCTAGGAAGTGATGGTCACCTCAATTCCCGGTGGCGGCAAGCAACGCCGTAATCCGGTGATCCCTCCACGTCAGGCCGCAGAAGCCGCACGCGATCGGTAGGGTCACTTAACGGGAAGGCAGGTCTGGATGGGGCACTTGGGACGACGGCTGTGCCTAGCAAATTGCCACACTCAAGGGCTAGCAAGGCTGAAGCAGCCGTAGGTAGTCTAGCGGAACAGATCACAACTCCATACAAAGAAGCAACTCAGGAAATAGAAGTTAACAAAAATGGCTGTGTTTGATTTATTCATGTTAAGCTGACCCTTTGTCACTACAACAGAGAGAGTCTTCAAATGGCTGGTGGACAAAAAGACTTCCACGTGTGGAGGTTAGCTATGAATGTAGTGAATAAACAAATCTAAAACAACTGACAAGGGGTGGTCTACCACTCAGGGCTGGGCGACTCGTTAATAACTCCTCACCATGTTAATTAAAAGTTTTGTAAAGTTACACGGGACTTCGAGCGGGATACTTTGAAGACGATAATACATTTTCGTGTTCCGTAAAAAATGGCTATCAACTATTAACTTCTCACAAAGCACTCTGTTACATGGAGTCACCTTTATTTACATTGCAAATATTCATTAGATACACTTCTGTCAATAAACAGTGACCAGAATATAAATTATTTCCAATGTTGATTTTTTCATGTCACATATAAACTAAGTTTGTTCAGCCCTGTTGAGGGAGACGTCTTGGATAGTTCCCAGTTTCTCCCCTTTACAAATCGCGGTAGATTTTACCCTTCATAAACCGGTTTCCTTCAGATCGAAGTCCTTTGGGTGTAGCAACTTAATGATGCAGATCGAACACTGCGGACTTGGAATTCTGAAAACAAAGTTCACCCTTGCCTCTTCTCTATTCGACGTCAAGCGTGAAAATACATTTATTCCTCGTTAGAGAAATAACATCAAATCAGTTTCACTTACAAACGTTTTCGTACTGTTACAAAATCTGCCGTCCTCACAGAAAATTTTTCATAGTTTCAGAGAATTAGACCATTGTAGATCTTTCTGGTCGTAAGTCATCAATAATCACACTGTGAAGCAAACAATTATCATTTGAATTTCGGGGATTTAATTATAAAACACTCTATTCCTTTATTATGCGGTAGTGAACTTATTCATTAAACTGAATGTTGAATATTTGAGACAAATATTGTTTTAAACGCCGTTCCTCCAACTGCACAATTTATGGTGTGCTATGTCACAGGCTTGCTACACGATGGAGTTAATATTTAAACTTTTCCTACGGTACAGCGAATATAGTGTTTTTTTACGATAACACTTTCCATCACGTTCATTGTTACAGATCTACAAATATGGAACAGAATTGTGCTTTCTTCATCAGGTAAAAACGGGAGGAGAACAGAAAACCTATCTGTTCTGACCGCTGTTAGAGCTATTGAAATGTCGTGATTTTACAGTATTATCAGACGAATCAGACAATGGGCAAAGTCCAAAAAAAAAATTGCACTTTGTAGCGCAATATCGTCAGAAACCTTCAAACTTCAGCTAAGTATCTGAAGGTTTAAAAATAGATTTTCATGTCTTCAGAATTAATGGACCAACATGTAATTATATATTGCTAAGAAAAGTGTCACATAATCAATGCATATGCGTGATTCACCTTGCTTGGCAACGGCAGTTTGATTATAGAACTTCCGTTCTTCACTTATGCTAAATACCTAAGTTAATTAACTCGTATTTGTGTAGGTAGGATGGCGGCGGTATAATTGGATGCATGTGGTAGGTAGTATGTAATAGAGGCCAGCAGGCAGTGGCAAGTACATTACCGCGAGGTTATCAGGTTGTGATACCGTGCGACAGCTCGTGTTGGCTGCTCCCAGATATCAACTGTTACGGCTAGCACGGTGCTCATTAGGCAAATATCGATCTGATGTACGTACATGGCCCAGTGCTGTCCAACCACTTCAGACTGCCGGGAAAATATTCAGACACGACTATACAGATTTATGATTCTTATATATGAGAGAGGAGGACGACAAAGCTTTTCGGAGTATCGATAACCGAAAATTGTAATTAAGTTTTTTGTAAAAGAAGTGTCTAATGTATCGCGTAATTTATCGTAGATCTCTTCCACACGACTCCTGTGCCCACCAAATCCTCCTCGATTTGATCATCCTAATGAAGTTTAATGAACTTTAAAAAGTATCACGCTCATCATTATGTATTCTTCTCTCTTCGATCCAAATGCGTCTCGTTTAGAAACGACTTATTTAGAAGTTGTATCTGGAAACTTTAATGTAATATGGACGCTCTGGGAGTTGAAATATTCGCTGAAATGTTATATTAGTCTACAGTGCATTATCACTAATCTATAATTTCTTCTAGCTTCAGCATAACTTGAATACTTTGACAAAAGTAGACGTTTTATGTTATTGAATATTATGTTCATGCAAAAATCTAACCTTCGGCAATTACAAAATTGTTATCCGAATTCAGCAAAAAATAACTTTAAATAATGTGTATGTAATTTTCGCACAGAATTCCTTGTTTTTGATACCCAAAATAGGCTGTACAGTTTTTCTTTATGTTCGTTAAACACTTCTTCAGCAAAGATATTGTTTGTGATACCAGAAATAGGCTGTACAATTTTTCTTTACGTTCGTTAAACACTTCTTCAGCAAAGATAACAGTTAATAAATTGTGAACTCCGGTTATATAACAAAACATAAGTCAACGTTTCGTCAGTAGAGACTAATGCATTAATTAAAACACTTCAGGAAGATTGTGTGATTTAAATATTAATCTGTAGGTACGAGAGTAGTGTACATACACAAGGCTATAATAACCTGCTCTTTGTTTAATAGAAATAACTCCATACATACAATTCAGGATTTAACAGCATAAAATATTGCATAAAACAAACTCTAAGAAACAACATATTGTCTATGCATGAAAATATAAAGAAATGTTCACATAAGAAGTTAAACTTATCTCTTCTTTTTCAGGTAATAGCTGGAATTATTCGCTCCTAACTTTCAAACATTGTAGTGATGGTCGTTCTATGCCAGCAGATGAAATATGTACACGAAACAAGAAGGAAACAATATTCATCCTTAGTTTAACGCTCATATTGGCGCTTACCAGGTTCTCTATCTAAAGGTCACGTAAACCTTTCTATTTGCTTTTCGATTTCTAAACCAAACGATTTACAAATTATAAATTACTGCATAAATGTAAGAGCTACAAGAATTATCGATAAATGAGATACTCCTTTCATATTCGTTGTCACTGTTTTACTCTAGAGCTCAGAAAGCATAATTTTAGAAAACAGATTCTGAAACATAATGTAGGTCAACACACGGTCCTACTGCAGAAATACTATCCTGAGAAAACAGATTCGGAAACATAATGTAGGTCAACTCACGGTCCTACTGCAGAAATACTATCCTAAATTAAATTCGAAATAAAAATCTAAAGAACGTGTACGCCTATACGTAGAAGACGTAATGTACACTAAAAATTGTTACCCCGGTATCTTTATGTACTGAGGTTTGAGACAGAATGAATATGCCTGTAGTGTGTTTTTATTTTATTTATAGGGACATTATATTTTTCTAAAACTTTATCATTGCGATAACTACCTATGAAAAAGCACCAGTGTGTTAAAACGTATACAAGATACCTCAAGGTAAATCTACGCTCGTTCTGTACATCCATACTAGACAGAGTAAAGTACACAGCTTCAAGCTCCGATCTACTTCACTCATATCTGATAAAATGGTTAGGTGATTTAGACATTATTTCTGCATGCTGTCGTCCGCACCTTTGTCAAAAAATTGTCATTTAAATTTAACTGACATTTTGAATCATGATTTATTATTCAGTACCCATGTTGTTGAAAATGTAACGTTTTAAATAAAACTGCTCCGAACGGTGTCATTACTCTCTAAATGTATTATCTTCTTTAAAAATTTGTAAATTCCGCCCAGTTTTTCTGTAACAGCAGTACTGTGTATGCAGAATCTCCTTGTTAATGCCCTTTCGCGTCACCGGCGAGACACATAAATCTAGATTTAGCCAGACTTAAAAACGTTAAAGAAATATGCCACCACAGCTTTAATTCATGATAAAGTGCCCACGCTATCTGTTAGGATAAGTACAACTGGGTGTCTATGCTTACTCGCCATGAAGAAATTACTAACAACGTGTGGTGCTAAGTATTCATGATGCACCTACTTTAATCCATATATGAAGCTGATTGCTACATATGACTACGTTATTTAAATAACGCTGTTTCAACTGCACGTAACATGAAGCGTCTAATAAGTTATATGATAATGAACGACAAGATTAAAAATATCTGAAAGAGATATTCGTGTGAGAGTTCATATTGTTTATAACCAGTATTGTGGTTAATGAAATTATTATGAGCGCGCGACAATGTTCATAAGCCCATGGCTTATGTTCATCAGGAAGCATAATGCATAATTATTCACCCTTTGAAGCACTGAACTTTAACGTTATACCCAAAATTTAACTAAGTGTCTTTTCCTAGATTTCAATTTGATTGGCGAGTTCTTATGTGAATGCGCGTGTTACCTTTAGTGAAACAAATACAAATATTAATTTTATTATCGCACATCCTGACAGTACTGACTACTGATTATATATAAAATAAAGGACCAAATAAATCGCACAACAAAAAAGTTTTTGAACAACACCTCTCACAACTATAACAGTGTCGGGACGTTTCCTCGATGAAAGATAGTTCCTTTCGTAGAGACACATCATCTCAGTTAAATTTAAGAGGGTTTATTAGCCGATATCCACGTTCAGAACAGGATATTCAGTAAGAGACCGGAAGACTGAAGGACAGGAATTAATGTGTTCGGAGCACAATCGCGCAAAATACTTCGGTCTCTGGAACAACAGAAACAATAAATTTAATATATAAATCATCCAAGAATAAATTCTCCCACATGACTTTAAGTAGTAAAAGTTCTATAAATAATACAGAATAACAACAAATATGCGTATTTATTTGCTAGTTGCTTAGCATTTAAATGATACCTCTTTTAGCATTTGAGGAAGAAAACTTTTGATTTGTTGGAAGTCGTAAATTACCGCAGAAGTACAAAAGTTGTTATACGTTATGCCTATAAAAACTCGGCATGCAACAGGTTAATTATTACAACTACACTTCCCACACAATTGCTTGAATGAAACGAATTACTCCTGCTACTGTATTGTTCTCAAGAGTTTCACGAAAAAGTGCTACATTTTAAGGAACATCGACAAAATTATTACTACTTGATTCTGCATATTCCGTATATTTATTTACAAATAATATTGCACTAAATTATTTAAAAGTATTATGTTGTTTTATTTATTCGTTTATTTATCTTTCAAATCAAATAAATTATTATTGTCTTAAGCTTGCATTGGTAAGTAATCTCTTCCATTCAGTTGTTAATTACTTTTTATATAAAATTTCTTTTTTTAAAATATTCCTTCTTTCAACACATGCATTCCATCCTCATAAAAAAGTATTTTGGCGCTTGAAAATGTGATCGAATATAAGGCAGGTCCTCATAAAATCATAATTTTGTAGCATCAACATTTAGAAATGTAGCATCACACAATAAATATTATAACTATACGAAAGCCTATCACTCTTTTATACTTTTCAATACAGATCTTGTTCTCTCTTTTACAAAACGCCAGTATCTTGTTTAAGATCATTTTCTCTCACATTTCAAGAAGCTGAATTTCTCAAATTGTACTCCAGCGAACTTACACTTTTAAAGACCGTCTATGGAAAGATATTTATCAGTTTCAATAATATGTATTGCATTATTCAAGGATTCCTCTCCAATACGTAACCCGAAAATTATCACAATGTTTCACCCTCGAACACTGTCAAGACCCACGATTTCAAAGAACTACTTAACTGGTATCTTATTTCCGTGGAGTTTAACTCTCAGATACTGCGACAGAATTATAAAAAAATTGTGGAGTTTAACTGTAAGATACTGCGACAGAATTATAAAAAAATAATTTGATGTTGTGGCAAAATTCTAGTCCCACCCCGAAATCCGAAGCTAAATAACCATTACTTATTGGATGTCAGCGATTGCTAATTAAACTATTTATCATTTAGTGAGGCCGTCATTTCTGTCCGAAACAGAAACTGCAAGTGGCAGTGTTCATATATTTGAACATATCAAACAATGTTATCTATTTCACAGTATAACCAAACAGTGTAAGATATAATATGTTTTCACCATTCAATCAACAAAACAGAAACAGATATTGTACAGCCCTGAACAAGCTCTCTATTTCTACACGTCAGTTGCAATAAGAGCACGCCACTCTTTACCCTCCATCGCCCCTTCATCATCAATATGGATTAGCATACTACATCAATATTTAAAACCGCCGACATTTGGATAACCCGATTCGACAATCATTGTAATTTTTCTTCTCTCGAAAATTACAAGGGAGGAAACAAAAGTTGTAGAAGAAGCTAGCACCAGGGTGTGTAATATTCATTATCATTTATGTACGCGAGAGAATAAAATCAGATGAGAAGAACAGATATAAACAAGGTAACAGTTAAAAATTCAATCACATATAAGACTGATAATATAGGGAATACGTAGTAACGCATTTCCAACCGCTGAAGCTTAGTTACGCGCGCGCCAAGGTCTATCAATGCATACTGCGTTCAGTACAGCTGTACCAGTGGCGAATGCTGCAAGGTTATAAACAAACTGCCCGTAACAGACAAGCTCGTGCAGACCTACAGTGCGCTCAGAGCAAGCAATGCAAATTGATACAACACAGACATGTGTTTCTGATACACGGAAATATGTTTCTAGCATCTTTCGCTTTATTTCCAGGTCGCTTTATATGTAACGTCACAGACTGGTACAGCTAGATTGTACGGAGTGTACATATATATCTCGTATAAAGAACAGAATGGTTACAGAGCATAAACTTGTAGGTTTTGTATTGCTATGCACTATTTCTGGTAGGTGCACGATAATTTTAAACTGCGAAATACGTATAGAGAATACTTCATACAAAGGTAAGTCACGTAATCTGCAAAGCAGACTCAAAACATTACAAATATACGTAGAAACAGGTGCCACTGATACACAACAGCAACAGTTTCTAGGTTCCGTATGGATAAAGAAATAAAGATACTAATACATAATAATAATTAGTTAATTTGAATTTAATTATTTTTCTGAGTGCTTTACAATAACTAACAAAAGCCAATTACAGTAAATCACATAACTATACAGGATAAAAATAATATAATAAAATTAAAAACAATTCAATTCCTTATTATTAGTGTGCTGTATCAACAGCCAGAATGTCAGTTACAGATACAGGGCAAGAGAAGAACACAGGAACACAAAATAAATACAAAAAAGTAACAATAAAAAGATTATCTAAAATTACATAATTGTAGAGGACATTTATACATAAGTCAACTTGCGACAGAATACATATCTTTGTACTAATAGTTTAAATAAATTAAGTAATTTAGATTACCATAAGAAAAAATATGCAAAACATAAAAGGTATTAGTTCAGAGAATTTACATAATTATAATGACAACACACTGTTGGTCAAAGGTGAATAGTGGAGAAGAAAAAGGGGAAAATGTGTAAGAATTTATTAAGTGTAATTAATATCAAATTCCCGGATACCAGCACAGTTATTTTAGTATGTGATAAAGGGAAACAATTCTTCCTTCAAATATATCGAAGTACCTACAGACAACATCAGCAGGCGATGCCCATCTAGCAGAACTGTTTTTTAATCGAAGGGCTGTAACTGAACATAGAAAAATCTCTCAGATTCCGAGCAGGAATTATACGGCAGTATTTAAAACCGCTGTAAACTAGTATAAGGAATAGTGCATCACAACAATACCCCCTCTTACGTAGGGTTTGGAGTTTTAAATACTGTAAAGCATTAGCATAGATGTAATGCACATGCCGGAGGAAACGATTACAGCAAAGGTTTGCAAACTTCTGCTGAATACGTTCCAGTTTGTTGGCTTCAGTAGTCGTAATATAATTTAAAACGATAGAGGCGTTCTCGAGCTTTGATTTAACTAATAAAACATATAACATATGCAGACAGTCATAATAATAGCTCTTGTGGCAGTAGTATTGGTGGTATAATTATTATTATTATTTTGCTGTAAGTGTAATTCGCCATCTGGCTGCTAATGCAGTTTAATAATAATGAATAACTTTAATGAATTATTATTATTTAGTAGTATAGTAGTTATTCATGTAATTTGACATAACGTTGAAAAATAAATTGAGAATATTAAATAATTATTACGTAGAGATACAACTATTAACAAGAGAAAAAAGCCCGAATACAACTCAAATTAATTGTTGGTACCAAACAAGCGCTGTGTCTTGTATTTTATTTCACGAAAAACTAGACAGCAGATGAATTGCAAACAGCTGCATTACCGACATCGTTGCCCTGTTTATTCGATGACGTGAAGATATCTTGTGTGAAAGTGTGGCGGGTAACTAAACACTGCCTTCGCGTGCTTCGTATCTTAAGTCGGCATCGTCCAGAGTTCGAAGTACTTTGAGGGCGCTCGCCCACACACACACATCTCAGCACGTCTATCCACCAATGAGCATTACAGAGGAATATTGCATGATCAGCAATAATACGACATTTATATGTAATAAATCAGTCAATACCCAGCATTCAAGTGGCACATTCACGTACACCTATTATTGAGGTCACTACTGGCTTCACGGAAATTACATAAATTAGAATCTGTACGGATTGACACAGTTAAATACAGTACTTTCTGATCGAAAAAATCATGGTTTACCAACGCGTTATATAATTTTTAGAAGAAATAACCAAAGAATACGCCTATCAGTTACATTTCTTCAAATACAGAAGTTGTAATTAACAGACTGAGATGAAAAAAAAAATACAGTATAATCCCGGATCACCCCCGTAACTTTAAAGGCATTCTTAATTGAGCTACTGATTTAAACTGACCGCTGTGCTAACTTGGTTTTTTGCCTATGCGTAGGGGTATATCGATTTCCACAGCTTTGTATCACCGAATAAGTTCTAGCTTCCTCAACTGACTCCATAATTCAGAGGCCTTCTTGAGAAGCTGGAAGTTGCTTATCTAGTCAATAAATTCCCTCTCTTTTACGGTGCTCAAAGTGTCGTTTCGAAGTAAAACACTTCGGACAGTGGATGTACCGACTTCTTATACCCACAATTTGTACTGACCTAATCGGTGACCAAAATGTTCCAGACTTTTAATTAAGCCCTAAGCAAAGACAACCGTGAGACGTAATATTCTCAAGGACAGGTGTAAGAAGAAACTATCTTTTGAAATGTTACAGCGTGTGTTCTCTTAAACAGGCTATTTATCGATGTTTCTGAGGTTCCTACTGCCTCCATCATTGGGGCAATAAATACGGTCGCGCAATCAATGAGGTATATATAAGCAAACTACGGGTCATATTTAGGGTCAAATCTCGCGGAAATTTTACTTCCTAATAACAACGATATATTGAAGTTAGAGTAGATATATAGATCCACGATTTTTTGGATTACTGGACGACGATGTATGAATTAAAGTTAATATTTGAACATGATTTCAGACGAAGAATTGGAAATGAAAGTGCTAGAAATCTATCGTGGCATATTCTAATTTTTCGTTAGGAAGACAAAGAGATTCACAAAACTACAAAAGTTAGAACAGTTAACACTCCGGTTGATATTCAAACAGAATACTTTGAGAAAAGAAGTATTAGGCAACAGCAAAGTAATTTCAGTATAGTCTGTGTAGCAAAGAAAGCATTTGAAAATTTCAATGAGAGAGAATTTTTAAACATTTCCTGTGTTGAATATAACTTAAAATCTTCCGGAAAGAATTTGAACAGGAATGCATACAACATTCTTTATACTGCGCAGGTTCTACGTAACGTAGGCGCATCAATCACTCCCATGATTTTAGGATGGTAATGATGACTCAGTACGTCTTGCAAGTTCCTTGATTTGATCCCAAGGTGGCTATGAATACTTCGAATGAATTTGCAACCTCGCATCGTTTATCATGTACCTATCTGGTACAAAGAAAAAGTCGATGATGGGAATATGTCTTCCAACGTGTTAACGGGGCTGAATCTGACGCTGTTCAAGCTGAACATGACAGTCTAACAAAGGAATTGTTGGCACTCCCCATGATTTTCAACACAACACGTCAGGGGTATAGCTGGACCAGTTTAAAAACACTATTTTAAAAATGATGAACCTGATTTTAACATTGAATGACAGCTAGTATAGCAGAGATTTATAATATTCACATTTCCTTATCTTCATGAAGTACAAATGATCAAAAATCGATTATTGTCCCAATATGTGGCACCTTAACTGATTTTTATTGTTATTACACGTGTTTACTGAGAAAACCAAGATTTGAAAGTAGATCAGTCAATATAAATTTTAAATCCGATCAAGCAGGAATTTCATCATGATTCGCAGATCAGTCAATATAAAATTTAAATCTGATCAAGCAGGAATTTCATCATGATTCGCTGACTCATTATTAAAACCAGAAGGTTTTAAACTTATAAAACAATATTTGACCACTGAGCCGTCTTAAATCATTTTTCCTTTGAATCCATTAATAGGAAATAATAATGATAGTACAACTTTTAAAATTCATAGCCACTTCATTCATGTACCTTTCTCACCCCTTGAAATTGCAATGACAGACAGACAAAGTACACATTCCTGGTAGATTCAGAACGTAGCAACGAAACTATGACTTCTGTGTACTCTAGGAGAATATCTTCTACAATATCAGAGTAACGTTGCGAAATGCCTGTGTGTCAAGCAGAACATCAGTAACAAACACGAATATAAAATCCTCAACAAACTATACAACTGTATATGCTACAGGTGGTAACGTACGTGGGATTGTCACTGATTTATATTCGCAAAAACATGTGTGACCAATAATCTGCATGAAGGACGGTCCTAATTGTATTGAGAAGGTTGTTGTCTCTTAGTTCTTCAAGAAACTCCCTATATGGAAACCGAATATTTATTATCCTGCACGTGTATCTACTATTCGGTTTAGAGTTTTAATTATAGGCTGGCTACAGCCAAAATCAAGAGATCTTGAGGTAACAATTGTGTTTGTGAAATTATAAATATATTAATAAATTCCTTTATCAGTAATACTTCATCAATACAGGTAAATAAGTGACGCTGGTAAATAGATAATCTTACACTACACTATGGATTAATTAACAGTCAATTCTAGTTCAATTCCGAAAGTCTTGACTGCTGTAATGTAACCGAGTAAAATGGAGTGTCTGCATTTTTATTTGTTACAAAAGAATTGTTAACATCCGCTGACAGCCTACATGCGTTGTAACATCGGTAAATCTACTTGACAAAAATTTAGCTTAATTTTTTATTATAGAAATAAATTTCCGTCTTTAAAGCAAGTAACGTGCAATTATGTCACTGTACTTCTGTATATTTAACCCTCTAAAGCAGACGCCCGTCTTCATAATATAATAATTGAGTCCGTACCGCAAAGAAATCACCACACTCGACCATTACAAATTTCAGCTGGTTAATGTTGTTTAAGGAAATAATTGCAGCTTACAGTGAGCGAGTATCAAAAAAAGCACAGATGAAAATAGCTCACTTATTGATTGATAAAGCATGTTGGACATAAGATTACCACTTGGCTTTAAAGAGTTAATACAATAGAATAGGCTCGAATTCAAGTCGTCTAAATAAATCTTTAAAAGAAAACGAGCTTAAGTAATTTATTTATTTTATGTATTTCGTTGTTTATTTCCATCAAAACATTCTCGCATCCATACATTCAGTGTCGCATCCATCAATAGCATTAATTTATTACTGAAATATTTCATACTGTACTCCTATGACAAAACACAAGGTTCACGGACTAGGAGAGAATATTGAGAAGCTGACTCCTGATCTGTTAAATAAGTAATTGATTAAATGTGTTCCAATTATGTATCATGATCATTATATAATTATCTCGATACTCTAAAAACTTTCATGCAATAGAACTAGAATCTGATTAACTTTCGTGACAATGTGTTCCTTTTCAGATATGACTGAAATATGGACAGATTTCGTGCAACGGCGGAACAACACTATAGCATATTGCTTAACGACCAATATTTGGGTGCTGAGTACATTGATTTGTTGCTTAATACGCATTTTGCATGCTGAGCTCTGAAAGAAATGCAGGAATTTGAGATAATCTGGAGTGCTTAAAAATGTCAAACTTTCACACGTCATTAATCAGTCGCGTTAAAACTTTGTAATAACTTCGCTAGTGACAAATCTGAAATGTTATATAATGATGGACAGAAAAGTCCATTTGTTTATTATTACGGAGTAAGTAGATTTATTCTGTTTCTGCATTCTTATAAGTTTTATAATAATGTAGAATAGATGAGAGAATTATTAGTAAGTAAACATATTTCAAACAAAACTTCTTGAGATGATGTTGTTCTGGGTTTTGGCGCCGGGAGATGATAACGTTTCAGAAAAACATACTGCCTTCAACATAACGGCATAAGATGTTTATCCGAATCGTTAGCATCGATCGGCGAATCTACACGGCGCCAAAATATAAAAGAACATTATCATCATCCTCATCGCCGTGAGTACCTCAAATATGAAATTTAAATTAGATTCGTCTCATAGGTAACCAATAGTTAAATTTTTCCTCAGCATTAAGCCATCTAAGCATGTAACAAGCTTACATCTTTTGAGCATGAATATTAATATACAAGACTTCATGATAATTAGTTTCAGATGAAGCATTCTGTATCTCAGCAACAGATGGTCAGCGTCTCATTGTAGCCGTGTTACAGAATAATAGGAAATATCTCTGTACCTGTAGCCAAGTTCAACAGAGAACCGGTCTGAACTCGGTGGGATAAGGAAATCCTGTCTCAAAACGGAACAGAAACCATGCCTACCAGCAACGGATGAAGATATATTTATACCAAATAAAAAATAGCTTAAGACTAACAACTACAGAACTTTACAAGAAAAAGTTTCATATATATCTTTGTCCATCCGTCTGTATGAGAGTTTCTTCTAAATTATTTACTTTATTTTGCCTTTAAAATTTCAGCTTAAGTAATTTAGTTTCTTCTCTCAATTAAAGATAGTTATATTTACCAATTACTACCTACATGAAGTTCTTGGTGAGAAGCTAATAGTCGGTAAGCTGGTGAAGAAACTCGTATTGTATGGAACCCGAAAGTACATTTCCGTATTCGCAAAAGCCATAAACTCTACCCTAAGCCAAACGTAAAGGTCCAGTCCAAAGTCTCACACACTATCGAATTAAAATTCTCTTTTACGACAAAATACTCCATGTGGTCTATCCCCTTCATGCCTTTTAACGAAATGCTGGCGAATGGCAACAAATACAACTCGAAATTACACACGGGAAAAAACTAACGAAGTTATATATAAGAAGATACAATGAAGTAGCGGTCTGAGGTATCGTGCTTCGAACCGGTGATACGGAATGCGCGCTGGTTCGAGTCTCGGGGGAGAAGAAATTTTCTCATGAGCTTTCGACCGGTGTATGTTATCGGTGCCAACCCAGCATCGTGAGGAAATTGGGGAGCTACAATGAGTAGCGTAATCCGGTCAGGAGAGCTAGCAATGGCCGGGGCTTCGTCGTGCTGACCACACGCCACTCTATATCTGGTTGGATGATCGTTCACCTCTGCTTAGGCTAGTCGGCTTTGGCTCTCAGAGGGCTCTTACGCCACTGATTATTATTATTATTATTATCGAAATGAATGTAATTATTGTATTATATTTCATGTTGTACTGTTGTTCAGTGCTTGACTGTTATTGGCCTTATCTGGCTGTTGTCAAGCACTTACATAAATGAATTGAATTGAATTAATGAAGTGCGTAACTTATATTTCAAGAATTTAAATTAAATAATGGAGTCATTTACGAAAATAAAGATGTATCTTTATTTCATAATGTTTAAAACAAGTCTAATATAACTAGAAGTGTCATTTAAGTATCAGATTAAATGTATCTTAAATTTGCATGTCTGAATGTATTACGTCAATTTCTGTCACATTGAAGATTCAATAAGATTTTCAACGTCTTTGTGAAAACCGCATACATTTTAAAAATATAGTTAACTTACAATATTTTTTATCATTTAACTGAATTTCCGCAACGCTATGTGCAGGGCGTAACCCACACTAAGTAGGTCAAATATGAAAATTTAAACTACCAACATTTTCAGGGAATAATAACTACTCCAACAGACTGGGTTGCTTACTTTTCAGGAACTCGTTTAAAACAACATCAATATTTCAAGAAAGGTATTCGAACAGTCTCGTACTGCTGGAACCATGCTTGTCATAATGTATTTACATAATACCATTTGTTTCAGTATTCCAGTATACGTGTGTGGCATTGTTTTATTAAACTTGACATATCTCGACAAAGTTACTGTATTCTCTGAATATTACATAACATTTACATTACAAATCTTACCGAGCAGCGCCATAATTAACATGTGAAAAACTCTGATACAAGCGGACTAAAATAAAATCACAGCAATACACAAGATAGTCAACTGTTTCAATTCTCTGCAGGTTAAATGATAACGTTTAGTGTGTCCTCTGTCTGTGGTAGGCATTTATGTGCATATACGACGTTTCGGTAGCTGGAAGTCAAAAATTTTAATTTAAACGTGCCAACTTCGGAAAAATTTCGACGTTAGTAAAACTTAAGAAGCTCAATTCTAAAATGAGTTATGCAGAAAAACAAGAAGTCTGGAAAGAATCGTAGTCTACTTCTGTCATCTAGAATGCAGTCCTAGTCGTGCTGAAGATGGGGCTGACAGATTGATTCGATGCGTTTGCGAATCACGTCCTGCCAGGAAATGCACTCTTGCGTCACTCACCTCACCTGCGACGTCACGTCGGAGCTTTATGATGGCCTTAAGTGCTTTCAACTGTGCACCTTCCATTACCGCCAGAGCCCCCAATGCGACGAGCTGTCATTTATGAAATTTACAACTTGCTGCCCTCTAAGTCCGATAGTTGATGTTACGAAAATTAATCCATTGAAATGCAGGACGTGTACTGCTATAAGCAACACACATTACGACGAAAACTGTAGGCAATTTGTAACGGCAGTTGGCAGAATGAAATAACCTGCTTACCAAAAGACGTTCTCTCTGATTGAACGACAAGCACCAATATATTGGAACCAATCTCTACAACTCTTTCTTATGTCCCCACTTTGGTACACGATTGTAGGCCTGGATGTCGTTATCCTCAGATCGAATACCAATTCGAAGAATTGACCTACTGACCTACAGAATTACTCGGCTCTCTCACACAAATTCCAAAATATTACATAAACACTACAGTCTGTCTTCTTATAATTGTATTTTTATGTGATCTGCGAGTTAAACTTACTGCTAAGTTGGTGTGTAATCAAATGAGGCGCTAAATAATTCAGAACAAAATTTTTACACTAAACGTGTGATTAAACACTTGAATTGTCACTGGCTACTAACAAATGGTTTCTAACAGTAGCCACGGGTTATATTTTTAAAATTTCCATTATAGTTACAATGTACTATTACTTATACAATTAAATATGAAGAATTAAGCTGTCACATTTCACTTAATCAGGAACAATTTCAGCTTTCTAAATTTAAACAGCCACCCTACAAACCAATTGTGGACTTTATTTTGTTAAGTACCATACTGAAGAATCTTTATTATACGCATATTATTGTGCGATTACTAGCCATCGCATGATAAGCAAGGGTTTCTGGACGAACAGGGACCCTAAAGTCGACGTATGCAACAGAAGGAAAATCTATCTCTGTTTCCAGCTTCAAACATACAAACATATTAAAAGACTCTTAATGTGTCTTCTAATCGTGACAGAATTTCCTAGGTAGAGACCCCTCTAAGATCCTTTCCCGGTCTAAAGAAATGTGCACGCCAAGTTTGGTGTAAATCGGCTTAGTTGTTCTCGAGATATAAGCAAACACACATACTCACAATTTAAATTTTATACCGGGTAATCATAAAGGAACTTCTCATTTTCAAAATGATGCGGTAAACAAATGAGGTGTACTTATAAATTAATACATTTATACCAGTCGACAGAAAAACTCTAAGTTTTGTACACATCTCACAGAGAATCGATATGTGCTCCGCGAGTCAGACGGCAGATGTCGGGACGATAATCCAACTCGTCCCAAAATTTGTTGTGCAGATTGTCCTTAGTGATGGAAGTTATGGCAGTTTTGATTCACCGCCTCAACTCTGGTGAATATTAAGGCATATATGGATACTTGTCTGGGTGGTTCCATGTGAATTTGTGTGCTAAGGTCACGTTGAACAGCTGTTACAAAAACTATCTTCGCTAACAGGGGTAGCCAATTTAAAAACTAGTGACATTTAGTGGAGACGCACAACAATCACCTTGATCAGTTAAAACAAAACTTTCAGAGCTTCTTCATCGACTGGTGTGGGTGTGAAATTCTAAGTACGCCGCAACGCAACTATTTTCTGTGTCAAAATGGGACACGAACACAGGTAGAGCTGAGCAAGCCCGTTCCAACTTTAGCTGTAATCATGGTCTAAACGTTGAATTGGATTTCGTAGCAATCGTCTGGATTATTTTGAGTTACTCATTACCGATCAACGTGTTAGAATGCTGGCCTTGTAATCCTGGGGTCTCGGGTTCGATTCCCGGCGGTGCCCGAATTTATAATTTGTGTTGGGCAAGGCCGTGGTCTAGGCAACACGGAGTTTTCCTCCGGGGGCTTCCCCGGTTTCTCCGTGGCATCCCAACAATTACTCCATTCACGCACAGAAGAAGGCAATGGCAAACCACTTCTGGATCATCTGCCAAGAACGTATATGAACAGGTCCCAGTCCGAGAAAAGGATGGAAGGATCCTGTTCATATGGACCTGTCGTCAGACAGAACACTAAATAATAAATACCTAACTTAAAAATAAGATGTAGATTGTACCACTGGAGTAACAGGAATTAAATAATAAAATGATCCGCGTCCCGCTTGATACAGAACTGTGACTAACAACCTGATCATAAAAGTTATTTTTTAAAGATAATAAGATGAGAAAAACAATATTTTGTACCTATATACTGAGAAAAGTATTCACCTCCTATTCACGTATTTTTCATTTTATTAATAATAAAATTATAGAGAATCAGCATGTGCTTCTAGGCGATTTTACCAACACAGATCTATACTAGATCACCTCAATGATATGTTTGAAAATGCATACACCCCAGAGTGTGAAGTGTTAATAAATCGCTAATAACGTAGAAGGGATGTTTGTCTTGGAAGGTATAAATCCCCTCGAAGCGAATTAAATTTAGAATAAAATAATTTGATTAGTTTAAAACCAAATATGGTTATGTCTGGAATTTTATAATCTATGTTGAGC
The DNA here is from genome assembly GCF_000696155.1 of Zootermopsis nevadensis. Next base: position 259,242 of record NW_019059923.1, read on the forward strand.
AGGATACCGCTTTCCAAAGGAAACGAGTCTCATGGTAGAAATGTAGTATTATAACTAATGGACCTACCTTTTCAATGGGGCCTATCGTGTGACCATAGACAATTGATTTTTGAGCCCTTATTTTCATAATAAGCTATACAACAGACTGACTTCTTGGGACTATTGGGTCAAAATAGGAAGATAACGGCTGACGAAATACAAATGATAATTTTAAAAAGGAGAACATATGTCGGTATAGAGTGACAAATTTTTAATTATAAAAAATATCTGATAAGTACTAATCTTAAAACTTTGCATACCGTGTAGTGTATTAGAATATAGTGATGATGACCTCTTGAGGTCGAAACGCGTATGGCAATAGTGTCCATTATAGTTGTTTGTTTGTTTGTTTGTTTGTTTACTCTATATGATAAGTACTAGTTATGACGAAAGATTTGTCCAAACTAGAGTTCGAGACCAAGACGTCAAGAAGCCAAAGTAATCGTTTCTGACAGAATTTTAGAGTTCTATTCGTCGTTCCAGGGAACTGAGGTAAGACAATGAGGCAAACCCCACCGACTAAGTTACATGCACGTAGAATTCATTGCTTCTACTGCTTCCAAGCAGAATGCACGTGGGTGACGCAGGTGTTTCTAGGACCGATTACTTGGATTCTGTTACCAGTAACTCAACAACACGTCACATGTATATAAAACAAAACATTGAAAAATTTAACCTGCTTTCAACTGAACTTCCGCCCACTTCGATTTCACGGTCGGTGGTTCAGAGATTCTAATCCAAATATTAAACCTCAGGAAGGATGTTGAATTTCGTATGTCAGAAATACATCAGCTATGGTTTTCCTTGAACGGGATTTTCTGTTGGTAGCGTAATGATTAAGAATAATGCTAAAATACTATATCTTTCTAAAAACATAATTGTATGTTACTACCTACATATAGATATAAGCATATAAGTTATTTGATACTTGTTCTTTGAGTCACTGTTTTTTTATAATTTTATAAATAAAATGGCAGAGATATTGAATTTTAAATATTAACGAAAAACTTAAAGGATAAATTTAAAGTCACACACTACATATTTAAATGTCCACAGAAAACAAGAGTTCAATGCTGGAAAGAGATAGACGTCGAATACCTCATAAGAGGTTAATACTATCTATGAAGAACTGCGTGTTTGTAATTCTATGTATCATTCCTTATAGATTGATATGTATGACAATTAGAGAAAACTCCCAGACAAATGCTTTACGGCCCCTTCACGTACAATTTTCTTAAATTCTCTGCTACAGCATCAAACAGCATGAGGGCTATGGGTATTTGGTAGTATTTGGTAGTATGTTTTTATTATTAATTTACTTCATTAATATACGAACTTTTGTTACTGTTACTCCGTGATAGTGCATGCAGACTACGAATATTCACGGTAGAAATTTGACTATCCAAAACCTTAAAAATCAAGAGTTACAAATAGTAATTGCAGACAGTACCACATATACGTACCAGTCGCCCGACTTTCCAACTTCATCAGCGTAAATAACTTTTACTCTTGTTCTGTGTTCTGCGAGCAATGTCCCCCCCCCTCCACTCATCTCCGTCATAAAAAGCACTAAGCTAATTAACTGGTTTTATATACTACGAAATTCTTTTTACTGCTTCAGAAGCTTACGCTTTTAGCTCAACATTTTAAATTAGGCTGCTTTGTTACTAACCAGACGCTACATCAAGTCTTTTTGTTACGCTTGGGCGTCTTTTTGTGAACAGCCTATACAGAATGCCTACTAACACTGTAAATAAAAAAAATTCTTAAAGTTTGCCTGTGACATTAAGAGGAATTATAAACCAAGAATATCTGCCTTGGGACTCGGCTTAAATGACGTAACATTTTATGCTATTTTTATTAGTGGAAAAGATCTGACGAAATTTAGGTTTACGTCTTAACCCACTAACCGCTTTCTTCCTACTTTCATAAATTCATATCCTTTGTAAGTACTTCTAAAACCTTCCTAATGACAGCAGTAAGTGTAAAATGCAATATTCTATCATATAACGTTATTACTGTGAACCATGTCGTGTATAACACCATATAGCGTCATTACTGTGAACCATGTCGTGTATAACATATACACTTTCGAGTGGAATTGTAACTTAAAAAAGTTTACAAAATTTTGCTTTGCGCGAAACAAAGTAACAACAATGCTGGCACTGAAGTCAACAATGTCGCATTTTTTTCTATTTAGAACATGAAATCGAAACTTTTGTTGGGCGCATAGCTCAATGTTGATCCTCACTCGAATTCATGAGTCGAGTTCAATCTCGGCTCAGAACATTTATTAAGTTTTTTGTACATTTACTGAACCCTTCCAGGAAGCATTGATATAGCACAAAACACAACGAGACTTACCTCATTTTCAACTCAACATCTACCATTATCCAGTAATTTGACAATATGTAACTTCAGTAGATTGTAAAATTTTGACAAACCAGTAGATGATTTCAGGAATTATTGGCGATTCAAAGACGACTTTGTTTGGGCAAAGTCTCTGGAAATAACTACACTGTTATAATGTACATACAGCCCATAGTTATATGTATCCGTTCCCGGAAAACAAAATGTACAATCCAGCAAATAATAAACAACGAATACAGAATTTCAGAGGTCTTATTCTGCTCAGGAAGCTGAGTTTAATCGACGTATAAAGAGGTATTCCTCGAGCTACGAATCATTGTTGTAAGATAATTATTTTATATTTTAAGCACGACTTTTGTTTGAATAAGTATCGAAATTAATGCAGTGTTATACAGCTCTTCGTGTGTAATTATAAACAATGTTATAAAACACACGCGTCTCCAGTCGAGGAAAGAAATCGAATTACTATGGGCCATATTCCGCACGAGTTGGATCGAAAATGGGTTTTATAACAGCACGGGGATTGTAGGAGCAGGTTTTAAAATGTTAATGGTTCAATGGTTTCAACAGACTGCAACTGATGTTTAATATTGCACGAATGTAGAGGAGACGGAAACTAGCGGATTGTCTAAAACTACTGCAATAAACATGCCAAACGGCTTCCACACTCACTCGCTGATGCGATTTAGCTCCACCCCCCCCCCTTCGTTTCCTACAGATCACGTATTCTGCATCAAGCCCAAAATCGGATTATTATTCAATACAAATTTATCGCAACAATTACATTAAGCATCTGGCATTGTTTCCAGGAACTTTCTTCCGTAAGTGCATATATTTTTAGCATAATTTCAGGACTAATAATCCACAGTTAAAAACAGACCTCTATTTAATGACAATTAAATCTGAATCAGGTTACATAAGTGCCATTATAATAATCAGGT
>NW_019059923.1:269703-284306 GCF_000696155.1 Zootermopsis nevadensis
TCGTTCATATAAACCAGATTAATATGCCAAAGCCTGGTTTACCCCTCATCTCAAGTTTCAGTCCGTTCGGGAATTGAGCCACGGACCTGGACTGGCAAACTTCTTTCGCTGAAACATACAATTGCATCATTCGGATATCTTTAATATCTGCGACAGATTTCTGTGAACCTTCGTTTGACGATGGGGTAGAAGAATATGTTTCGTTGTGAAGGGATACAGTACGCAGAGTCAACAAGCTCTAGCAAATTATGCATGTGAAGAAATTTAACACATACGGTGTTTTTTTCCACATTGTTGGCCAAATGGCAATAACAGTAAATATATGTAAGATTTGAGGTTATCTTGGCGGTGAGTCTGAAGATGGCTGTCCTCAGGGTTCTTGCGCCGTGTAGTCTGGTAGAAATGTCCTTTCTGCCTTCATCATCAGGGCGATCATCACCCTGATGATGGAGGCAGCAAGGACTCCTGAAACGTTGGTAAAATTTTACCAGACTACACGGCGAAACAACCCTGAGGACAGCCATCTTCACAGTAAATATGTGTTTGACATGAATTCATCTTTGAATTTTCATTAAAGGAAATAAATGATATCACCTACATTTCGACCCATGTTTGTCACGGATTTCTCTGTCGTCTGAAAACCTCTGTGCCTTTCCATCATAGCGGAAAGGACATTTTATAATGTCCACACTCTATGATCGGTATTACGTTTCTTTTTAGAACGTCTCTTCCACGTAGACATATTTTATTAAAACAAATATTTTAGCAGGAAATATTTCATGCTCAGCGTATTATATAGGCCCATCATATTATTTACATCTAACATGAAAAACAAAATTTTGTAATATTTAATATTTCCTTCCAATAGTTCTATCTGGAACCCAAGCCATGTTCGTAGATATTACTACACACGGTTCACCACAGGTACTGTAAAGGGTGCACATAAAGATAAATCCTGACAATTTTCCCTCCCTCATTGACCGCAAACAAATATTCACCCGTTTAGAATAACGAGAGAGAGAGAGAGAGAGAGAGAGAGAGAGAGAGAATATTGGTTAGGATCAACAGCCATCAGCTTTTCAACTCCACCAGCGTATACAGAGAACTGCATACACTGTCTACGGGCTGATGACAGTAAACAATTCTATCCTTCTCCAATTCTGTTGTTTGTGCCAGTGTACCATTTACGAGCTTTGTTTGTGAATGCCTCGCTTCAATGCCAGGTTAGGTCAGGTGAGGCCTGTGCCAGTTTGTATGGCAACGTGTATCAAGATATTGATTTTCGCATGTTTGGCGGTGGAATTGGTAAGGTAATTGGAGTTCCATTTGTAGCATCAGACGGCTATCTGACATGTATAAATATTTGTTGCCTGTCATGTTAACCACTGCTGTTAAACCGCTTACATGCAAACAGTCGAACAGGCCTGTGCAACTGTTGAATGCGTAATTCGTATGTGAGTAATCAACCTTCTTTAATCTCACTTAAAAATAGCAATGATTTTTCTCTCTCTTTATCTCTACACTCCCTGGTAATGTAGTATGTCCCAAAAATGTATAAATACAGTACATAATAAAATAAATGAATTTTAATCAAGTATATAGTTACATACGTCAGCATAGGTATTTATAATTATATTGCATTGCCATCTGTTAAGTGTAGAACACACCAGGCTCACCTCGTAAACACAGCACAAGGAGTTCGATAACAATGTTAATATTGGACATTATAATGTGTATACATATCCTTGAGACGATCTGTAATATTTGTACCTGGAACCTATGTACAAAATACAGGCTCCTGAAATCATTACGATTTTAGAAATTTGTGATAAAGTATACAGTTACAGTTTAATGCATGGTTTCATCATTACGTGAGAAAGATTAGTGTGTAAATTTAGTGGCAATTAACCTCTTCGCTGATGATAAAATGTTTTTAAACATACTATAATAAAATACAATATAGGCTTCATATTAACAGGATAAAGTACATTTTAAGTTTCACACTTATATAATTATTTCTTATTAATAATTAAACCGATAACTCACATTAATTACAAGAGTTAATAACATTAATTGTAAGATTAATTATTGTTTACCCTCAGACTTTTGATACCTTTGTTAAAAATGTGTCCCGATGGAAATATAGTATTAAACATTATTTTTTAAAAATTATGGTTCCCTCTGAAATTCTATAACCTTAATTTGTACTAAACATACATGTTATTTCCTTAACAATAAAAGACTATGTATAATATTTTAATATTTGTAGAAGTATTTATTCCAAAAGCCAATAAGCACACATTTAGTATCTCTGCATAAAACGTATTTTATTTTCGCCGGTCTGTAACGTTGTGAGATATGGCTTTACGCCGAGGAATAATGAACATAAATTGCAAGTGTCTGAAAATAAAACACATTTGAAACATGTGATTTTAATTCCTTATCTTAAGGCCGATTCTTTCCCTCGGAGAACTGTGAGGTTGTCTAGATTTGCCTAGGAACAATTACATTTGTTTCTTTTTATATTAGAGTCGTTAAGCCTTCGAGATCCAAGTCACTTTATCTAGTGTTGGAGTTTTGTAGCTTTTTGAACAGGTCCGATCTTATATTTCCTTGTTTACTATTAAATGCATATAAACACATATTGTGTTTTTTTAATTACCTTTACCTAGACCACAGACTGAAACGCTATGAATAAATATTCCAGAATTAAACATGTAATAACAGACATTGAAAAATATTACCGGATGGTGCTGATTCTTTCAGGTTTGTGCTATCTGATATCTACCCCCATAAGAAACAACGAATCTCATCAGACTACAGGCCGATTGTTCTGTGAGGTTAGGTTAGGTCTTGATTTCCTCCGTTGATTTAAATGGAAACGAGTACAGAAAGGTTACTGCAAGTTATGTAGATGTGACGTGTGAAGTAGCAAGTCGATTGGCTGGCACAGTTATTTTTATGTAGTCCATCAGAAGCCGGAAGCTATGTAAGGTTCGTTTGAAAAATGAGTTTTTATGTCATAAAAATGAAAATGATCCTTAAGATAAATATCACGTATGATTTGGAACAGAATCTATTCTTAGCAGTATAATATCAGTGTACTGAGAATCATGCCATGTTTAAAGCAGAGTAATTTGGATTGACTTAGGGCCTACTAACTATTTTCTAATCCCAAATAATATTTTCATGTGATGTTATCGTAGTCTACAATGGAAGTCAGGTACATTAGTAACAACTGCAATGCAGTGAAATTTACGAAGTAACTACTAGAACCTTTACACACGCTTTGCTAGTCTATAATATGGACTAATCAAAAGTTACGAAAGATGATGGCCAAATGTTCCCAAATTTATAAAACACAGATTTTATAAATACCTTCTTTCCGGTTTCAAATACAGTTCGTTGGAGTTAATTTACTGCTGATACAAATATTGATATATCACTAATGAATCTGTTCACCAATATTCTGCGAAAGCTTTATGGATAATTAATACTAAAAAAGAGATCGATGGAGAAAGTTTATATTACAACAAACACTTAAATAAATAAATACAATTCTTATAGTTCATTTCAAAGGTTCTGTTGAGATGGTACGTTCTAAATGTGAGTACTTAACATGGCTGTATATAAACTAGTCGTGTAGTATATGGTTTAAAGTTTGGCCAAGAAACAATTCCTGTGTATACTAATTACTTAAATTTATTTCGTACCATTCCTGCAAATTAAAAGTACATGAAATAAAGACCGTAATTTTTATTGGCAGAAAGTATTCCTGGTCTCAGTTTTCTCTTATCACTGATGGAGCTATGGACATTTCATGTAGATCCAAAGAAATAATTCCTTTAATAAGGCGCGCGGTGCAGAAATCTGGATTTATTATAAGCTTACATAGAAGCGAAGTGGAATGTGACGCGTGTGTAAATATTCCAAAATATTCATGCCACCAAAGAAGGAAAGGCGTGGAAACTGAACGTTTCAGAATGCATACCGACCAGTATTTACTCTGTGAGGACGTTTGACCACATCCATCACGGATCACTTGAGGTGCTTTGATTTTTTTTTACTTCAGTAAAACTTTTTATTTTATAATACAGTAATGGCCAATTTAATTCCGCAAACTCTAAACTACATGGCCCTCACATGCTCTTGAAATTGGTGCATAAGTTTCACATAATTGCGGAGATATCTGCATTTGTGCCTGTATGATCGGTAATTTGGCTCTTAATAGGCAGGTTAAATGTCTGTAGAAATTCCTTTTCTCACGGTACTTGACCGTTAAATAATTAGATCTGTTTCTCCTCTGAACCATAGAGTAAAGTGGGGAGACGTATGGATGGAAGTTGCTGTTTTATTCTGAGGGAAGACTAATAGAGAAGTTTTAATTGAAGTGAGGTCCCCCACTCACTCCAAAGCCACCACTTACTTTCAAGCACGTCGTTAGCAATGCAAGTCTGCTAATAGAGAAAAGACGAGGGATTTCGAATCTCGATTCTGTAGTCCTTAGTCGCACGTAAGAGAAAATTAGTCCGAGTGTTTTTATTTGCAAAATTGTTTAGTATTTTTGAGTAAAAAAGGTTAAAGGGACATGTTCAACGTTTTGCCTGACCACTTCCATAAATTAGGCGACGAAGGTGAGGGAGAAAATTTTACTTTTAAAAACGCTTATTATGTAGAAGCCTGTATACCTTTCAGAAAATCACTCAAAAACTGACCACATTTAAAACTCTAATGGAAGACATGACTTCATATATTTTTGCCATGACTCATAAATAAGATATTTCTATATGAAAAGTGTCACATTCAATTGACATAAATTTTGTATTTTACACTGTTCAGATAGATTTTAGAAGAAGAAAAAACTTGCCTTCTTCAGATCGCATTATTATGAGGTTTTTCGCAAATTTAATAAATAACACAAGAATATCGTAAAAGTCCTTTGTAAAATCTTCGGTGTTTTGAGGCGTGTCAAAACAATGTTTCTGAAAAAAGTTGCTGCCCCATTTAGGGTCTGAATTTGCAATTCCCAATAGACACTTGAATGGACATGGACATGAACATGGACAACTCTGATAGAACTCTTTCGTATGAACAAAAAATCATTGAAACAGAAAAGCACAAAATGGATTGTGAAAGATGGGAAAATTTTATAGGTTTACTAATCCCTGATTAATTAGAAGTCTGGCAACGTAGAGCACCCAACATCATAACACTTTTGTCTAACCCACTTCGTATTCATTAATGCCTTTGTCATCAGTTTACGAATAAAGGTTGCATCAGTAATGGAAGCAACAGTACCTCCCGAAACATGACATTCTTTGACATTGTCATACGAAGGAAAATATAAAATAATATATATCAGTTTCCTAAAATAGCATCTATTTCTGCTGAGTTTCATGGAAGAGAAATGCTTTCACCTTCTTCGTTATTGGTTTTTTAAAGTCAACAATTTAAAGGCATTGTTAAGAGAAAAACAAAGTTGCTACAAACGAAACACATCTGCTTACTGCAGATTCCGGAATGCCTTCTAACATCATAAAGAGCTGACATTAACGAATACACTAATTGGTTATACCTCTCTTCCTCTACCTCTTTGCCGTCTGATTGTCTATAGCACGTCTTATTTACGTACAATATTTGTTTTCGTTGAACACTTTTGATCTTGATGTCGTGCTCTTTATGCGTAGGACACAAACAAATTAAACAGGAAAGAAACGTAACTAGCACAAAGCGGAAGTTTCCTTGAAAATATATTTTATATAATCAAATACTGAAATTTCACGTATTATATTGTATCTTTTGATACACCGTGATCTTAATAAAGCTTTCTACAACTGAAAGAGAAAGGCTACATATCAATTCCCGGATTATTTGTAACTATTACAAAATACATTTTCTTGTAACCAACAACAACTTATTAGAATATGTACTATATACATCAACGCACTAATATTTTCTACTTTTGCATATGTTTACACATGTATATATATAATTTGTATTTTAAAATTTAGCGTATTTTTACAATTTATTATTTTCGTACGTTCGACGTACACCATCATAAGGGAATACTTCCTTTTTAATATTATTTACTGAAGGCGAGAGATAATAGCAAATGTCCTATATGTTTTATATATCTTCTGAGATGCATCGCTTAGATTTGTCGTGATTGCCCTTGTATTAGCGAAAACTGATTCTATTCATTAGATCCAGAAACAAATTTAATGTCAATAGAAGACCCGCTGAATTTGTAACAGTACTCAGTTATGTTCTTTGTGTCTGTATACTTAAATAACATGTACTTGTGCCTGAATTACAAATAAACTGCATTAACTATGCCTGTACACGGCTACTGTGTTCGGTAGAGATGAGGTAAAGTTGGTTTAAAACCCAGTCCTAATGAATGACATATTATGTGTGGTGATGAATTACCTGAATTCATACCGTGTACCTGCCCAGTATGAACTCCACCCTGTATAGAATTTCACCAACGACTCGTTATATTTTTCTTCTTTTTTGTGGCTTTATTTGTAATCTCTATCCTCATGTAAAGGCATATCCGACTGTGGGCGCAGTACGTTACGCATTAAATATCAAATACTCTCCAAACGACCCTAGGGATTCTAAAACCCCTTTTCGTCTGGTTCCCTGCGATAGCATATGTTTCCATGCACATTTTTCAGTCAATTAAGTCCCAAAAATCGGATTATGGAATGCCCAAAAACGTATAAATTAGCTGTCGTATGATAAAGCATGCTTAAAAATAATACAGTATATTATAAAATAAGTAAACAAGCAACTATTAACACTATAAAAAGACACTATTGTCATACGTGTTTCAACCTCAAGAGATCATCATCAGTGACGTATAGTGTCTTTTTTATAGTGTTAATAGTTGTTTGTTGCTTATTTTATATTCTAATACACTACACGGTATGCAAAGTTTTAAAAATACAGTGTATTGTTTCACATTAAATCACTCGGAATATCGTTAGTAGTATATTGCCAAGAATTTTCAGATGACACCCTACTTTGGACTTCTAATTTAAACTTTAATTAGTAATATGCTATAAGCAGTATAACATTTTAGCTGTATCATCCGATGTATTTCATAAGTTCGTTCCCACTTAGTTTTAATACGCTCCTGTGAATAAGCTATGGGATATTTAAATACACGACTAGTTTTAGGATCTTAAATTAAATTTTCCATATAGGTTAAGGTGGTCATGATATAACAATTGTAACGGCTTTTATTCAAACATTATTCTCATTAAACTGTTATTCTGTACTAAAATTTCTTAGAAGATTTTTATTCATATTTATGTCTGTAAATTAATTTATGTGGAAATCTTGCTGAGTAGTAGAAACATTCAGTCTTTTAATTAACAAAACTTGTACACATAAACGAAAAGTGGTCGCATTGTTTACGTCTCCATAGTGCCTACGTATTTTCGCAGAAATGACATACTGAGAGGTGTTTTCAGAAATTACCCCGTCCTGTGAAATGTTGACAAGAGAATTCCGTGAACCTTGCGAACAATTCTGTTAGTGTCCTTTGTATAGTCGACAGGTCTACCGGTAATGACTCAAGAGAATAATTCAGTCTCCTCGTCAATATGAAGCAGCTACAGCTCCAGCTGTAAAATTAGAGTTGCTTTTACTATGTATATTGTTAGCTGTGATGATAGTGATTTTGGAGATACTGGATTTCATGTTATGAACGCCTCTGTGAACACGTTAGATACACTTCAATCACACGGAAGTCAATCAGTAATCTAACGAGAGACTTGTATACTAATTGCAAGTAATTCTGGTTACACTGTCTGACTAATACCGGATTTTATTAATTTCATGTAGCGACTTGTATATATCTTGAAACAGGGTAGAAGGGTTTTTCGGTGCTGATGCTGGAAGCAACGTGTTCTCCTGAAACGCTATACAAACGTAAACTACACGGCATGATAACACGCAAGACCACAATTTAAACACACGGAATTGTGAAATCCAGACGAAAATATTTTCATTAAGAACTCTAATAGTTTTGGTCACACATTTTAAAAATAAAATTTATTGGAAATCTGAACAGAAGCTTTTAATTTAGTTACTTAAAATTTACCAATTTATATTAAAGAATACGAATATTTACACGCTGCAAGTCAAAGAACCATTTACGGCCTATATGTGTGCATTTCATTTTCGAAACCACCTTTTAGTCTTTCGAATGAAAACACTTCAGTTAAAAGCAAACAACTGTGATAATGAATTTCACGAACCCTATGATATTTGCACTGAAATAGAAATTGTGGAGTGACAGATCAAGCATTACAAAAATTCCTCAAAAGTTATTAAACTTCTGTCTTCGAAAATATAAGTACACGCATGCTTTTAAGGACCAGTGCACCGCAAACCCCACTTCAAAGGCCAAAAACAGGGTTGGTAAAGTTCAAGCTATATAAAGGTTATATATGACACAATCAATGAGGGTCGCAATGTGATTTAGCCTCCCTAACATTCAGTTTTATCTCCACATGGAGAAGAAAAAGGTCATTTTGCGTAAGGTAACGGAACAGGGCTGGCGTTCAGTTTACATTTATTTCAAACCTTAAAAATCCTGTGGTAAGAACACTATCAATAACCTATCTCGCAAACTTCTACCAGTCTAAAGGTGCAATGCCCCATCATATTCACCGCCGTATGAACGTTAATTCTATTAGTCTACGTCCTAAGTTTTTCAAAAGAATTTTTACGAAAAATAAAATATTAAGTAATTTAAAAAATTTCTGTGTGTGTTTTCATTGTAATTTAATACGACAGGAACAAAACGACAAATCTTATTAAATTGCAAAATATTAATTTGAAGTGATGGTAATATGTTTCTTCTAAACACCTCCCGGTCATCGTCAAATTTCATTTTTATTTTCTCAGTGCGCAGAGTCGGCGTTGTTAATTCATATAGTGACCGGCTCCGGACTGGACGGCCGGGGTTCGATCCCCGATGGGAGCAGAGGTTTTTTCCTCTAGTCTCTGCGTCTACACCGGCTCTGGGGCCCACCCAGCCTCCTATCCAGTGGGTACCGGCGTCCTTTGCAGGGGGTTAAGAGCGACCGGTACCTGTTGCTGACCACTCACCCCTATCTAGCGCCGAGGTTAAGAATGAGTAGGAGCTATAATTTCGCTCCCCTCATACGACTACGTGGCGTATAGTGGGACAGCTTTAATTTACTAGTGCGTTGATGTTGCAGAACCCATCAGTGTAAAACTATGTATTTGAATACAGAATTTTCAGGACATAAAAGAACCCATCTGCGCAGGCGCATAGCCGTTCTAATAAGCGATATAGAAACATCAGCTGAATCTCAGTTCGCCTTAGTTGTCTACCCTCTACTGTTTTGTCTCATTTCTGTAAAATCTAGTATGTATGGTGTCACAACCATCGCATCAAATATCATGCAGGTTGCTTCAACAGTGGGAATATTTTTAATAAGGGGCCGATGTTTTCGGGGCAAAGTTAAGCATGACGCAAGGCTTCAAGATCGAGAGACTTGTCCGCTCAGACAGACCGTATGTATGGCTTCATGTCTCATGCAGCTATATTTCGGATGTCGGTTGGTAGGCAATCAATCCTGCTTCCTATTTCAGAGATATCCGGTTAGAATTCTGGCTAAAATGTCTCAAATTTCCTTCTTTATTTTATCAAGGTTTATGCTAGGGCAATATTTTAAAATAGAATTAAATAGCTCCTCTATTGAGCAATTATTTCTCATTTGCACTTTATTTAACACGCAATAATTGTTCAGTTACGTTATCAAAATTTATAACCATTCTTTCTACTTTCCGTACGATTTTGGTGTATTAAATTTATTTTAAAAACACTATCTGAGTGGAAGTCACTGTCCTTGTCTCGTTATCACAATTTCTACTGGCAAACCACATTGTATGAGAGTATTAGGGTTATGATGCGGCTGTAGGGTGTCTTAGAGTTCATAAGACATCTTAAGACTACAATAAACACTTACTTGGCCCTTTGAATGATTTGAGACGATAATTTGTAAAATACACACAGCAGATAATTGTAGTAATTGTTGACATAAGGGGGTTTGAGATGTACTGGTAATTAACACACCTTCAGTAATGACGTAATTAAATTAGTAATGGTGCGGCTAGCGTCGCTTAATGTACTACCGCTAATATTGCTGACACCGGTGCGCATAATTACGCAATTATCTGAATACCTCGCAAAACAAGTGTATGCCCACCAACATCTGATATGCCCTGTTCGCTGTGTTCCATTCTCTAAAAGGAATTTTTATAATTTCTAGTACGAAGAATAAACATCTGATACTGTTACCGACGTTTATATTTTTCGTCAGCCATTTCTCTTTTATGGTAGTTAGATACGTATGATTAAACTCATTTCTTCGTGTTTTAAAATATCGATAAATTATATATATATATATTTGAATTTATTGCTCCAAACATAAAAAAGAAGAAATATAAATAAAGAAAGCTTTGATTTCACAAAAATACTTATTTCAATAAATGGCAGATCTTTTGTATTTGGTAGATTCATTCAGAAGTAGATATATTATTTTTCTTTTTTAATTCACATAAAAATGTCTGCTGATATATTGACTGTTTAATAATATTACAGATTCAAAATATATATTATAGACATGAACGACCAGAAACAAGAATTTGAATTCCTCCTTTTCCTATATCAACGTATTTAACAAGGGATTCGTAAATCAATTAACAATTCGAAAAAAAAAGTTTCTGTAACTAACAGTGATATGCATTTAGTTACAATGCTTAATCTGAATTGCAAAGGACATATTTTTTCACAACTTGCACCTGTAGTGATGATATGCACACAATTATTAACACCTGTATGAACCAACACGGTCGTGACTTTCGTTCAGTGCTGCTTATATTTAATACCAACATAGTCTGAGAGCTTAAAAATACAACTAAATTAAAGTGTAATTGCTTCTTACTCTCCTTAAGTTACTATGCACAACGAATATTAATTGACTTGAGGGCAAATACAATGAAATGATGGCATTTTCACTAATGTAGTGTAATAGAAATTTGCCGACGTTTCAGAGGTACCTGCTTCCTCCATAATAAAGGTTATGATCGCTTTCATGACGGTAGCAGAAAGTACCTTCGAAACATCGGCATAATCCTACCAGAGTACACGGCGCTACTACAAAGAAAATTATGATCCACAAATTACGAAGTTCTTTATTCTTAGTAAAACCAATGTGACTGGGTGTCGAAAAACAAAGTGCTGGCTAATCCAGTCTATAACCGATTTTCCTTTGAGAAGCTTCATGTAAACCCAATCTGGTGGTAAAAAAATAAGTTATGACACGTATTGTGAAAGTATGTATTATTTTACAATTTCTTTAATCATCAGTGAATTTCTTCCTGATGATGTCATGGCTTTAAAGACAGCTCCCCATTTTTAGAAATCTCTATCTAATTCTGACACAAATAGAGAGAAAGGTACGAACACGTCACTACCCTGCTTCTGCAAGTTGTCATACGGTTAACCTGACTTGTAGGTACATCGATTCTGTATTTACTGTAAACTTGCTGACGACGGGCGACTGTGTACTAATACCGCCCATTTACCTCTGTGCTATCTGAAGACTGAGAGAATGTGTGTGTATTTATAATTACGTGATTAACGGGCTTCTGATGATGTCTGAAGGGGACATGTTACGTTCTTGAACCTCAATTGAATTTGTCTAGTAAAGGAAGAAAGTAACGTGTTATTTGAGAAAATAAATGTTACCCAAGGAAAAACACTAGACTTAAACAAAGCATAATCGTCTCTAAATTATGTTCACAGTCTACTATGGCACTTTTATATGGTTTATTTAAAACAAACATTAAATATTATGCCCCCATATTTTAATACTAAGGCTGTTATTGAGAAATAATAGCAGAGAATATTTCAGTTACATAGTTTTCAATTAGCAACTGGACGATTTGACATTATTTTACAAGAACAATTTATTCAAATTTCGTAACTTTCACCGTTTCATCCTTCTAGAACAAGTTGTTTACCTTTAAATCAAATTCAGTGAAGACCACAGTGAATTTGGTTTCGGAACAAAATGTTTGTTCGGGAAAACCGAACGGCTATCAGTTTTGTTTCCATCTTTATTGTACAAATCGTAATAAAAAAGAGCAAGACGGAGTCACGTGCAAAGCGATAGTAAGTCCGGCGAAGAAAGGGTCCCAGCGGGGTGTCTCCGGGTAGAGAGATTAAAGCTCCGTGGAGTGAGTTAGATATGGGCTAGCAGCATGCAACGTCGTGTATCAAACCTGCACCCACCGATCTCACAATAATCCGACCCCTGTAGTTTAACTGCTAGCAGTCATCGGAGAGAAAATTATGCAGGACACATGAACGAGGAAACAATTTTTATAACGTCTTTTTCCATTATTTGAATTCTATTAGTACCAAATCATGAATTCAATATCCAGCACACTTCAAATAATTCTTTCACGTAAATATAAGCAAGCACTATATGCTAGATTCTATACGTTATGTATCTTTTTAATTTGCTATACAGGTAGCCCTCGATTTGCGCCGATTCAGAATAACTCCGATTTTGAAACCAATAAGTCAAAAAGTGAAAACAAAATATCATTATTTATAACGTTTTACAATGTTTCTCGTACTGCATCTTATACTAAATCGTACTTCTTACATCGCTGATTTTGAATAAAAATTATAAATACAGTCACCTCTACAATTACGTATGTTTCGTTAACGCGAATTTGCTCCAATGAGATCGATGAATCGGCAAAAGCTGTTTGTGAAATGCAAACTTTTGCATATGCGAGTTTGCTCTGATGCAATTTCATTCCTGGAGGTACCGGGATTATTTTTACTACGCGATTTTCTATAGGTCGGCGTCTTACATGAATGCAACTATCGCATAACAGCAGAGATGACTACAGATCAATCACATGAAAGAATCGCAGTCAATCACGGGGACCAACGAATTGCCGATTGTAAGTGTATAAAATATATTTTTTTAAATTTCCTTTACTATATTTACGTTATTTTAGAGCTTTAAATGTAATGCCATTATATTACTCGTCAATGTTTGGGTGCTGGGAACGCATGTCATTGACTTCCCATTGATTTAAATTAAAAAAAAGTTTAAATTTACGCCGATTCCGTTTACGCCGTTCCGTCCAGGAACGCATCCCCGGCGTAAATAGAGGGCTGCCTGTATATGAGTGTCAACTGAAGACAGACTTGTGAATCAAGATGCATAGAAGTTTATTCCATCGTTTATATCGTGTTCCTATATGCAAACTTTTCAGTGCTAAAAATTACGAGTGCCTACGATCGTAAAAAGTTTGGTACGACCTAAAACTTCAAATTTATGGCGTGGGTTTCTTTCGTGGAGTGAAATACACATAATAATAAACCACCTACAGTATAAAAATATTTTATTCTACTTCATAGGCGCTGCTAAAAATAAGCCAAGTTATACGAAATATGCTATCAATTCGATTTCGTGTCTGACGTATTCGTTTGTACTGAATTTAGCTTTATTTCATAACCACACATTTTTTGCTGACTGCTGTTAATAAACAGCTTTACAAAACTTATTTATTACTGAAGTTCAGTTATTGAAGTCATGACGGTAGCTTGTTTATCAGTAATTTAATAACGACCTCAGTTTATCTAATATTACTTCTATTTATCGGAGCATAAAATGTTCGTGAATTTCTGGTTGACTTCTTACGCCTTTGAGTACAATTTATTTGCACGGAACATTAAAGTTAAACATACTTCCATCTCATGGCTGTTAATCTTCTTGAGTTTTGAACAGAAGTCTCGTGAGGTACCTGATTATCATATGAAGTCATTTGGAATTATATGACGTAAAGTTATTTATTGTGACTGTATACAGATTTACTATCGTCTCTTGTCAGATGCTTAATATTTCATCGTACGGTGTATAAATACAATATGCATTCATTACCGAGCTCATACGTTGGGAAAATGAATTGTACAGTAAACAAATCAGAATTATCTAAAGGCACGCTGAAGGTAGTGTGTCCTGCTTAATTTTATCATATAACAGCTTTCTTCCATATACTTTTAATTCATCGTTCTCAGTCATACTTCAATCAGATGCTATAATTCCAAAACAGTTCAGAAAGGATAATTACATACGTAATTCAATTTATGCTGTAATATGAGTTACACACAAACACAGCGAAATATAATAGATTGTTATTGAGATAAATTGTGGACCTCCTTAAATATTTTTTACAACCAAAGAAACTACAACTTTGATTACACCGCCTTCAGTAACAACAGATTTCCATCTAGTCCACCAAGGACATTTACGTAATCACAACCGAAAAGGAATATTAACTTATTTTATGAGTATCAATCAGCTGCATTTGTAGTATTGAGTCAAATGATAGGACAGGTGATTTTAATGTATGTGGAAAAGGCCATTTAAGCTACTATCAAGTCAATTTCCTGTAGTCTACGGGCGAAAAGTCTCTCTGTCAGATCGGACCGTTTCTGAGCCAAAATACGATCTGAGCTTTACGATTAC
>NW_019059923.1:293214-320501 GCF_000696155.1 Zootermopsis nevadensis
ACCATCTTGTGATAAGCTCCAATTTTGTGACATAAGGCTGAGACAAAATATCTGGCTGAGATTCGAATAAAGTGCCTCTCAAAGGACAGGCGGTCCCATTGTTGGAACTAACTGTTGCGTAACATCGGGATATCATTGGGTCCCATTGTAGTGAAACAATGGGCCTGAGATCACATTAGTGGAAGAATTAACTTTAGACACAATAACTTTGGATCATCAATGCATGGACGATCTACATTATGTGGCGTGAAGAACATATTTTAAATGCTAGAGTATGTACTCCAAGAATATATATTTTAAATCATGGTATTATTATGATAAAATCACTGTAATTATTGTTATTATTAACTATCATCATGTTTATTTGTCCTTTCTTACTCACGTTATGCACGTAACACAACCAGAAACTAGACCAGGGGCCTGGGTATTCTGCAAAAGCCTAACATTGAAACCAGAAAAGGACAAAAGAAAGAATCAAAGAAATGAAGTAGGAAAGAAAAACATTAATAAAAAGAAACATAAAGTATGATTTAAATGCGGGTCATGTTTTACTTACAGAGATAGGCTTTTGCTGCAAACTTTTTGGTATCCTGTACAGGCAAGGGATTTGTAACTACAAACCTAACACATAAATAAAATTATATTATTCCCAAAATTAGTTACATACTGTAGTGCGGGGCGGGTGGGACCCAGTAAACAAATGTACAATGCGTTCCTTTCTCTACTTTGCCATATATCAGTATCGATTTGTCGTTCATTATTTCTGCATATACACAATAGACAAGCCAAATATGTTAATCAATTGCACCCATGAACAAGGTCTGCGGTAATGAAACCAGGAATTGCGTAATTTCATACACTGCTTCAATTGTTCTCCCACGAGAAATAATTAATTGACAATTATTGCCAAATATATTAATCCATTTCTCAACAATTTCTCTAGGTATATATATTGTGTTCTGAAAACAACAAGTTTTTAAAAATATTGCACATGGAAAACCGACTGAATTACTTCGAGTAAAATTTGTAATAATAATTTTACTTTTCAGCTCCGTGTAAAAATATCAATCTTTCATACACAAAACACACTGTATACACGCCTATATTTTTCGTACGTTTCACAAAAAAAGTGTAACTATATCGTCGTCAGTGAGGTACAGCTATGAATAAATATACATTTAATTTACTGACCATCAAGGAGTGTAATGACCTACATACGTCACATCATTAATATCACATTATTCTTGTGAACCATCCTGGATGTATAAAGGTAATAAACACAAAATCACTGTAAATCCATCGTAATCCTCGAACAACACGTGACACAGGAGTCGTAGGCTTTGTAATTGTTATATACCAACCTCCGACGTACTTTATAATGACAGGGTAATTTCGTGTTACCTAGGCATAAGGTTTAGAACTCTGGGTTAGTAGATTCACACTTTAAATTCTAGTATAAATTTTTACTTTTATGTACGGACGTGATTAATCACTAGTATTGTGCACACGTCACAGAATAGCCAGTTATATCTAAGACTTCTAAAACTAGGAATACCGATGAACTCAGAGAATGAGAACATATAGTTTAGCGGTTGTTAACCCATGGTCCGCCGTTGTCTTTATGGCCCAAAAAATATTATATCATTTATTACAGTGTAAAATGAAAAGCGTTTACCGCCTGAGACACATATTTAATATAAGTAAAAATTATTACCAACTAGATCTGTAAAAAATATAGCAATAGGCGATATGGTGTATCCAATAGTCCTATTTGTGTTACGTTTCTACGATGTTTCAATGAATTATCCTCATTTACAAATTTAGGATCTTACGCCACATATCACATGCTTAAAATTCTATTTTGGTACTATCTACTATTGATGATCGCTGGTTAAATATTGCAAAGAACGAGACGTTTATAGCGGCCTATTCACATCGTGTTTAATTAAAATGAACTAGTGTCTACAATATTAAAATTTGCAGTTATGGGGGTAAAATAAGTCGGATATATCTTCACAGTTCATAAGTAAGATTTAAAAGTTTCCACAGAAATCTAAATGGGAAAAAAAAAAAAAAAAAAAAAAAAATCGAAATTTTATTTATTTCGCGGAGTAACTTGTGAATGATTTTGGTGTTCAAAGAAGTGTGTGAGTACAAATGCTGCATTATTTTATTATTATGTTTAAAAGCGCCAATGTGGTGACGATGCGAACATTTAATACAAGTTTGCAAGAATAACGGAAACCAGCTGTTCTTCCATAGAAAAAGAACGCAATGGTGGGATATCATCTGGTCCTGCTAATTACAATATTCTGTATGAATAGCTATTACGCAGTAAGAGAGACAAAATAAATCGACATTTACCACAATATCTGCAAAGATGTGATATCTGGGAAGAGTTAAGGATTTATTGAGCGGAAAAGGAAGGGAAAAGTCAGTGCTAGTACGGAATTGGCAACGCTGCAGAGTGTAATATTTTAAAAAGGAATATATACAAGCACCTCATGAATCATAAATTTTATAAGAATAGGCGTGAATATATGAAGGCATACCGAATCAAGAAATGAATGGAGAATAGTGTATGGAAGGGTGGGAATATGATACAATCTTGTGTAGAAACCCTGGCATTTAAATTTAAAAATATGTAGACGAATCTCTGTGACGGTGTCTCACCTCAAATGAATCTTTCTCTTCTGCGTCGTACGGAATTTCTCTACCCTTTTCACAACGCTATCATTCTTTATACCTTTCGCTGTCAACCTTATGCAGGCTTTATAAGTTTGCAGTGGATAAGAGAAGGCGGACAATTTTTGCACATTCCCTTTCACAGTTCTGTCTGCCAGATACGGTTAAAAAAGAAATACTGGGGTGAAATGGTGTGAGGATGGTGACAAGGAAAGAAACATTCTCTTCAGCATCTTCCCCCGGGGTACATTTCCTTTATCTTCTTACTCCTTCTTCCTGAAAGTTAACCTCTACCCTGGAACTTCATTATCAGAAACTCAAGAACACTGTTTCAATGCTTCAGGTTGCTCGAGAATGTTGTTACGAGCCGCGAGGTGAACTTGTCTATACATTGATTACTGCAGAGTATAAACTTAATATTAATTTTCGCCCAGATAAAATTTTCCGTAACAGCTCAACTATGTATAACCCGACAAAGTTTGTGTTATTTTTCAATATTAGCTTCTCGTCTGTAAATCAGAATCGTTTCGTCTTTTCAACTTTATTTTCAGCATGTATCAACGATGAAATTAGTATTACTTCTAACAGTATCAAATAGTCGCTTAGGAAGATTTACTTTTGCTGTGCGGTGTCGGTCAAGAAGAATCTTCTGCACAAAATTTATTATTTTAACTCTGTGCAGTAAAACTGATAAATGAAAAGGAAATTGATGAAGAATCTTCTGCGCAAAATTTATTCTTTTAACTCTGTGAAGTAAAACTGATAAATGAAAAGGAAATTTGGTTTTATATCTAGTTAAACACAGCCAGATTTCTAACAATAAATTGAAGTTATGAATTAATTAGCTAACGCATTACTCGTATAAGTAGTTTGGAAAACTTAAACTTGACAGTATAATACCATGCCCAGAAGCTGTTACGCTACTTGTAGTTTTCTGTCCGGCGCAAAGCCTAGGTGTCATTTAACTCTGAACGAACCCTAAATCAATATCTACAAATTTAAGAAAAAACACTTGAAGCAGTAGGAACTATACGAGGAACTAGATGGCATGTTAGCAGTTAGTGTAAATTCATGAAATGTACATAGGCCTATATTCTTTGTGTAATAGGAAATACGTAATAGTTTTGTCAGCGAAGCAAATGCATGCTAGACTTAGGAGATTGCGGATTGTCATAACAGTTCTTCAAAGCTCGTGGATCACACGTTAACATAAATTAAAACAAAAAAATCCCAGATGAGCGAATCAGCTTATACCCTGAAGAAAATGTCGAAAATTTTTGTTGATGAAATTAAGAATTTTACCCATAAACAAGCCATACACAGAAAAGTTACAAGCATTGACAAAGACAGTTTTTCGTAAACGTAAAAATGCCCATGTAAAAAATAACCTGAGAGTTTATAAGTCAACTTACACTTATGATCAGGAATGTCATGTATGAAGCATGAATCAACCAAAGAATAAATTTTAATTCCAACGTTATATGTATATGAAGGTGGTTGCCTTCCGGGTTGTAACTGAGTGTCGGCTACATACCTTTGATGAATAAGACAGCATCGACGTCAGAAACTTTGGCAAAATTCTACCAGACTACACAGCGCTACAACCCAGAAGACAGACATCTTCGTATTCACCTTCGTGAAAACCTCAAATCCTAGTTTTATTTATATTTTATAAAACACAGTTAAATTGTCAATTACTTTTTCAGTATTTAACGCCTCATTGATAATGTCGGAATATTTTACAGACTATTATAGCCCATATTTTCCTAGAAACGAAAAACATTAGGACAGTGTTACTGGTGTTACTGCCTTCAGTGTTTTCCATCTCAAGCCAATGGCTCTTAATGTTTATGGTTACAAGTCATATTATTTTCAACGACAGCGTGCTAGATTTTCCCATATGGAAAAGAAAGTAATACATCAATTTAATATCCTGTGTCCCTTCATCATGGTATAAAATTCTCCCCCATGAAACATTTGCCTTTTCTCATGGGACAAAGTAAAATGTCAGGTGAACCCTCAGTCATCACAAAATGTCAACGCGCCGTCAACATTACGAGCTAAATCCCCTGTCGAGTACAGTTTGAAATAGAAGTGGCGACTGTCGACATGCTGACATGTTTCAACATTTATTAATGTATTGTTTGACAGAGTCTGGTAATGACTGATTCAGTTCTGATTATGAGTTCAGAGCAATTAATAAGTGTTATTGCATGTATAAGACGATCTTATGTGGTTACTTAAAAACTTGCAACATACGCTCATAACATAACATCCGTATCGAGCTGTGTAATGAGGACAGATGGACGAACGAACGGAGATATTGTAAGAGGGGCTCAGCAGGATTGTAAACATGCTTAAAATCATAGATCTAGAGTAAGAGAGATTTGCGGTAGGTATCAATTAAACAGCGGGTTTTATAAAAATCTGACATCGTCAAGCTGACATATACATACATCCAAGAAGACCATAGTAGGATTATCTAATGAAATATTATTAAATTATTCAAGTATAGAATTCTTGGACATTATATTCCTAATGAATTTTTAATTATTGTGTTCATTATTTGAAAGTAAAAACTATAAAAACTTTAAAAATATATATATATATATAATAACTATTTTTAAATTGGTATAATTATGACAAATATTTTCAATTGAAATATGCTCATTACGTCATTCTTACAGAACATCAGACTTGTTAACACTCTCGACATTTGTATCACAACGAAATACGGAGAAAAACATGCAGAAGAATCGATGAGAGGACTTGACAAGCTAACACACCTTGTATATATTGTGTCGAAAGATACGATATCGTATTTACAATTAATGTATACACCAGTAATGGCAGATTTTCGCGAGATGCCGAAGAAATAAATCTCCAGAAACAGAAAAAGTAACGGCTAAAGAGAGAGGGAATACGACGTAAATTGTCCATAGTGACTGGGTTCCCCCTTCGACTTAGATTATAGTGTATTGCTTCGTGAATTACTGAAACATTTGTTCATGAATAGTTGTTACTCTTTAGATGAACAAATAACAATTGCTGCTAACATCGCATTTCTTCGTCCAATCACTTTATGTCTGAATTGTCTACCAGAAGGCATCCATTAGAGTTAGGTTAAGAGCAACAAGTCTAAATGGTATTACTATCACACTCAAAACGTTGACTGCCAATTATTACTACAATAACGCTAAACTGTTTCCTATAATATGACTGCGTATGCTGTGGGTTTATTGTTAAAAATAGCATAACTAACTAACTCCCTTGTAGCATAACCCACAGGTTGAACACCGACAACACCAAAGCCACCGGCCACGATCCTTAGCCAACTCCATCCATTTGCATTCCTTACAGCCAACCTCCCTAAGATCCATCTTGATATTAACCTCCCATTTCCTTCTTGGTCTGCCTTCTTGGTTTTTCAGATGGATTCCCTATCAAAAACCTGTGTGCACCCCATGCCCCAAGCGTGGTACATGTCCAGTCCATCGGAACCTCCTAGATTTCAGTATCCTCACTTTACTACGTGACCCGTACAATTCACGCAGCTCCTCGTTATGCGATAATCTAAATTACCCAATTATTTCATCCCTTCTAAGTCCAAATATCCTCCTGAGCACCTTGTTTTCAAACACCTGTAATCTGAAAACAGCATACAGATCTTAAAGCTTTTAGGTTTATGACAATATATGTGTGTATATATATACTACGCATCATTCAAGACTTAAAACGCATTATAATCACTCGCCTAGTGTTTGTGTCAGGTAGTGCCTCATTCGAATTGCTGTCGTCATATCATATCGTGACTAAGGGCCATCGCCTATTCCGGGATAATGCCGTACTATGGTCCACTTTCGCGTCTATTTCGACTCCCCCTTCCCCATCACGCTATTTCAGCATGAAACAACGTATTTGCCACTACATTACTTCAGAAGAATTCCCGTGTCGTGACACAAACATAGAAACCATAATTTTATTTGCTTTATTATATGAATGTGAAATGTGGAATATTATCCTAAAGACAGAACACATTAATGATTGTGAGATTTTAGGTTCTCACGACGGTGAGTATGAACATAGCCGTCTTCTGATGGAGGCACTAGGCACTTATGAAACGTCGATAAAGTTTTACCAGAGTACACGGCACAAGCCAGAAGACAGCCGACTACAGACTGATTGTGTTTGAGAACAACGTGTTGAGGAGACTAGCGGAATCAAAGATAAACGAGAGAGAAAATAAAAGTATAAAAAACTTTGTAATTTGTACTTTTCATTAAACGACTATAAGATTATCGATTCAAAGAGGACATGTTACGCATGGGTAAGATTAAAAATGCGTGAAAATTCCGTAAACCTGATGGACAAAATCAACTTATAATCGTGTCGTTGAATGAATTCAACTGAACTCAGAATAGACCTCAGTGAAATATCTTGAAGATCTTTTCCATAAACGAAAAATTTCTTAACCAACAGAATAAATATTATCACCATCTGTAGAAGACCTCCGCGTGGTGGCATTTGTTTGTTATATACAATCACGTTACAAACATAAATTGTCTGCTACCTTTACGTATATTAATCTTTGACTGTAGCCACAAATGTGACTCGTGATATTTAGTTTCATCATCACCGGCCACTCTCGTTCGGAATATCAGAAAATTTTCAAATAATATTTTTCCAACATCCACTGAAATGTAGGAAATCTCTACATCAGGTGATTATGACAGGAAACCAATGCATATGACAACATGTTCCCCTAAACAAATGAGTCAATAGTTTGCGTTACATACAAGAGCGGTCTAGTCCACAAGCGCACTTACTAAAACCACAATTCATATTGTAAATTAGAGAAACAGTAATATTTCAAATGTTCGACATTGATGAATTTCTTACATTAAATACAAATGTTAGTGTAAATTATGTTGTCAGGTTTAATGCTTTTAAAACGAATATACATTTTGGATTCAAGTCTGTATTTAAAGTTATTTTGAAATGGTGTATCAGCTTCAAGTTAATGCATTGAAGTCGTAGATATTAGACTGAGTTAATGTACGAAGAACATAACATTGCACGAGCGATTATTAAAATGTTTCCTACTGTGGCAGCCATTCATATGTACCTTTCATGTAATGTGAAGCAAAGTCATTCTGAGACATGATGTGCCTTCCAACAACTCGACAAATGGTAAAACCAAACACAAATAAAGTTTGAACTGTGGTGATATTTGCTACAAGAAACAGCATTACATGCAAATAGGAAATACTCAGAGAAGTACCTTCCCCACTGTAGGAATTATGTGAGGATAAACTGTACAATTTAATAGAGAAAAGATGGTTGTCTTCAGCGTTGTAGCGCGGTGTAGTCTGTTAAAAGTTTACAAACTTTTCAGAGGTAATTGCTGTCTCCATCATTAGGGCGATCGCCTCTCAAACATTGATAAACTTCTATTAGACTACATGGCGTTATAACACGCAAGACAGCCATCTTCACAATATCCGTCGTGAGAACTTCAAATCCTACAGCTTTTGCTGCACAAAATATAATCAATTTCAAGATCAATTCAATCTGTGAATTTCTTTGATAGATTTTCTACGGTAAAATTTTAGAAACATTCAATTACTGACTTCACATGTTGAGGCATAATGAATAAGTACGCAGAGGATTCTAATGCATGTGTTGGTGGTGTTTTGCTATTCGAAAATACAGCGTGATTCTCTCGCTAGATGCCAAGACTTTTAGCAGAAAAACCACTCTTTATGCACCATTTCGATTAAATATTGTAGGTACAAACATCAACCATTTTAAAACTGTGTCCCGTCACGTCAGATGCTGAGAAGTGATGAGCCCCGGCTTTTATACATAACTTAACGCGATGTTCCAAAGTGGCGAATAGACGTTGTAACAACTGCATTTAAGGCTGAAATTTCCTGACAAATGTTTTCTTTGATGTCCTTGATGGTGAAGGCTTATTCGCGCAAACATTTCACTTCAGTAGGTCCCACAAGAAAAACTGTTGGCAGAGTTATATTGGGGGCTTTGTCGGCCAAAGGCCTTTCGAGATAACCTGTTCTCTAAAAAAATTCGAATTACTCTGTTCAACTGTGCATGGACGCCGCAAGCGACCACCTCCCACCCCTTATACGACGAGGTACAGTGTCACAAGTAATGAGGGATGCATCTACATAAATATTGGCTTA
Organism: Zootermopsis nevadensis; assembly: GCF_000696155.1. Next base: position 302,103 of record NW_019059923.1, read on the forward strand.
TATTGCTAAAAGTCTGGTGCCTCTAGCAAGATAATCACTTTGTACTTTCCATGACTGAATAATTTTACAATTTCTTCCGGATTTACCATAGCTGTTACATCTGCTGCAGGCTAAACTGGCAATGCATATTTTTATTTCGGAGCATGGAATCATACTTATGTACAAGTTCAAGGTTTTTCATATACATAACCGGTATGTAAAAATTCGTTCGTAAATTGTAACTCTTTCCTTAAGTGCAGATAAAAACAGGAAAGGTACATAAAACATTTTGTTAGGACAGACAACGGGTGACGAAGATAAAATATTCTTACTGTAGCGTGTATTTTTATGTGGAAAAAATAGACATGGTCATTCTTTAAAGGGGAAAAATAGGTGTTGGTAAAACCTCCTAGAGGCACGAACATGAGAGAAAGATTCACATCGTGTAACTCAACCAGCAATGGCAGTTGCGTGTATCCAAAACAGTGAAAGGAAAAACTGATGTGCAGAAGTAATATATATATATATATATTATTCTGATGGAAATGTAAATCTCAGTTACATCTTTAAAGCAAGTGTTCAATCTTAGGCCTGCTTTTGTATGGTCTGAGGAGCAATATTCAGTTTTCATGAGGCAAATACGCTATGGGATTTAAATGGCTGGCATATGAACCAAAGAGAAGGAATAATAAGTGTTACATTTCGACAGATTATATTCACAAAAAAATTAGGACTCTATAAAGAATTCTGCTAGCTCATTTCTACAGATTATATTCACAAAAAATTTAGGACTCTATAAAGAATTCTGCTAGCACTGAAATCTCTTCAATTGTTTGTGTGTTGAATATATGAAATTTAAACGTACAAAAATGTACTCTTTATAAAAGTCGGCAAAACAGTTCACGACTTTTCCGAGGGAGGGTACTTTCACACACTCGTCTATTTACAATGATGACATGATGCCAACTTTCAGATTCAATATCTTTTTCTTTATCGTAAAAAAGAGACAGATTACCTTGAATCATATTTTATTAAATTAAGGCGTAAGTCCATATGTGTGTTTAGTGATCGTAAAAATGAATATCAAATAATAAGAAATAAAAAAGGATAAAACTGGTCTGGTTCTGAACATCGTGAAATGCAATTTGTTCTTGATATATTTAATGGTGGTATAAAACACTGAATCCCGCAATAATTTAAGAGTCAAGCTATATAAATTTCGTAAGTTTATTTTAAAAAGATATACATGTACACAGCAGATGTAATTTTGATACTGGTGTATCCATTTCCACTGAAAACTTTAGAACACATTATTCGCTTTCTACAATATGTATTATGCAATTAGAGGCAACAGTATTTGAAACATCTAAAGGAAACTAAGTGTCGTAAGTTCCTCTGAAAAAGTATTTATTTTTTCAAAGAAAAGGATCATATGAGGCCGGTATTTAGTCTTAATTTATCCAGTATTAACCCACGTTTCCTGCAATTTGTACACAAACTACAGTCTTGTAAATTATAGCCAAATAAAAACTGGTTAGCATTACTGCTCTTCAAAATTATTGCAGCTGTCATACTGAAATATGACTACACACGTAATGGGCACTCATTCCTCTTTTTACAGCCCTACTTCACAACTGTCAGTCCAGTTATATACCACACACACTGTATTTGCCGAATAGTTTGTCGGTAACGCAACGAAAATAAGGGCATAATCATATCACTTGAAGAGCACGATGTACATAAAAACACTTTGGCTTTTTATCTGTTCCTGCGGCTTCAGCGTTCCATCCGCCCTCTACACGCGTGCCTTCTGAAAGGTCAGCATGTGTTAAAAAAAAAAAAAAAACACACACACACAGACACACACACACTCACACTCTCTCACACACACGCACGCACACACACACTATAAAATGAAGCCTTGGCATAGGTCAGTGACATGGTGGAAAACCAGAAGACCATCTTGAGTTCGATTACCGGTGCAGCCTTGAAGACTGCACTCAAGTTGATATCGAAACAATGGGCGGAGATAACTGTCCTTGCTGTCACAGTATTAATGAATAATCAATTGGAAAAGATATAGTAACGCCTGTGGCTTAATGTTAGGAATTATACGGCTTTTGCCTGAAGAGAAAGGAACAGAACAACTAGCCTATCAGAATATCTCATTATCGGGCATTCATTTGAAAATGTAACCTCTTGAATACGAAATAGGAATGCTGAATACTCGGCTGCTACCTTCGGTGTAGTTGCCTTGATAAAATATTAATTCTTCTGAAGATGGCTGTCTTCTGGGTTTTTGAAGTTAACAAGCACCTTCTACACGTCACTTATACCATACTACATGGCTCAACATCTCAGAAGTCAGCCATCTTAACGTTCAAAACCACCAGAACCTCAAATCTTGATAATTCATATATTTACAAAAGGCGTGTGTTCCTTGAAATGCGTTCGTAAAATAGAAAGTCATTGAGTGAACATGTTAATTGCCATTAATTTAATGGACATAATTATAGACACAGCAGTTTTAGATTATGAAAATGCACTGATGCATAAATACATCAACATCTATTCATAGGGTAAGGTGATACAGTTTAGATACAGGCAAAAATTTCTGGTCACGGAAAAAGTAAAACGCCGAATTTCATGAAAAAGTATTTTAGAACTGCGGGTATCGGCCATGATGATTCAGTGATATTTTAGCTTTTGGTTTTAGTGCCTGTTTATGTGGTGAAAACTTTTCTCGTCAAGGTAAGTGCTCATATAAGAAGTTACGGTGCTTTATAAGAAAAGGATCAATAACATCGGCTGGCAAAAGCTTAGAAAGCAAGCTTGAATATATAAATGCGGTTGAGAATGCCAGTGAAAACCATGTAACCTATTGAAGTGGACAGCGACGCGATCATTTTCTTTAGTGATTTTTGTTAACCAAATTAAGTACAATGCTTTAGCACATTTTAGATAACAAAATCAATACAATTCCGATCAAAAATTTCTGACTTAATTTTTTTATTAAACTTTTGCCAGTGGCATATTTTAAGAAAGGTACGTTATCAATCTGCATTTCACCTAGAGTACGCTCGACAAAATACCTCGCTTTTCCAGAAAATATATTATTTATCAAGAATACCTTATTTTAAATACTTATAATTACTTTTCTTTTGAACCTCAATAAATTTGTTTTGAATATAGCAACTAAAAAATTAAATATTTTTTGTATAATTGTTTTGCTCTTTAAAAGGTTTGATACCGCATTCCTATATAAAAATAGTTCGTATTTTTAATACAACAAATTTATTTAAAAAATGTTTTTAAAACCGGAGGACCCAAAAAATAAAAAGTGTTTGGAATTGTAGCACTTTACTGTAATATTAAAGAAAATAAATTATTATCTGCAGATTTAGCTCTTAGTTTTGACGAGTACTTGAAAAGTCATGTTGAAGGTTAGGATCATTTTATATAAAATAAACAAAGACTAAATACAGCAACCAAGAAACAAAGCTTTAAGATGGAGGCGATATATTTCTTCGAAGCGTTGGTAACTACCTGCAAGACTGCAATGCGTCACAAACAAGACGCCACAATCGACAAAATCTTTGCCCTGAGAACCTAAAATCTTAAGAACTAATAAAAACAGTGGGAGATGCAGAGTTGTCCATTTTTAAGCCGAAATGTTTTCCTTGGGAATACAGTGAAAATTCACTATGAATATCGAAAGAGAGAAATTTATTTTCGTAGTTAATGTGAAAATTTGTAATAGAAAAAGTTGTAGCTCATCTAATACTTTGACCATTTATACTGACATATTTGCATTCTTGCCTTGAACATTTTTGCGATAGTGACTCTAGGAACGTGAAAGGTACTTTGGACGCGTTCTTCAAATATTCTGAACGCCCCAAGTTTAATAAGTTAGACATTATGTTTCTATTTTTCCCAAGGATTTCTTTCATATGTGTGAGTCAATAAAATGTATCGAAATTAAGACCGCCGGAAACATTAAAAAATAAGTTATTGTAAAGAGTGTACGAAGCTAAACCCTTGCCTGAAGTGACTTTTCGAGGTCACGTGTGGCGTGTCAGCCATGGATCTGCTCAAAAAATCTGCGGCATATGAGTGGCCATAATAAGCAGAGTGCGTGGATGTTTGATGAATAATTAACAATATAATCAAGCTAAAACGGTAATTAGCATTCTGTAACATGTGTTACCTAATAGCAGTTGGTTACCCTGTCACCATTTTGTGATTGATGACAGAATATATTAATCGTAGTCTCAAGGTGCGCAGATAATTATATTATAATGCCTATAATTTCAGTTTATTTTAACGATTGTATCCAATTTATGTTGTACATTAAATTTTATTTTCCTTATACGACTTGTTTATGAAATTATTATATACGTATATTTCACGAATTTAAGGCTGCAGGAGGTATAAGAAAATATAAAATAATTTTAAGTAGCTAAAATACTGAAACAAAGTAAAATACAAATAAAGGGCTCATCGCTTTGATGATGGAGGTAGCAAGGACCTTTTAAACTTTGGTAAACTTCTAACAGACTACAATGCGCTGGAAATGAGAATGCAGGCATCCGCGTACACACTGCCCTGAGAAGATTTTATAACCAAAAAACAGTTATAATATGATGCATACAAACAGGCCTGCACGAATGCATCTAAACATATGAATACATAACCTAAGCACCAAAATATGTTAATGATTAGGAGGCATAGAACGCACATTAAAATGAATAAATTAAACAAAATTATGTACTCTTCGCGTCAAATCTAGTCCACCACCCTCCCACTCAATTTTTTACAATCCAGTTTAATACAGGTATTTCCGTCTATGCTAAGATTTTGAAGAGGTTTCTTCTCTTAAGAATTTTTTACTAAAATTCCATAGTCCTTTTACGAATACTAACTGCAGCGTCTATATCCTCCTTCTCGGCTTGATCACCTCCATGGCATTTCGTGTTTCTCTACAGTCTAGTGCATACATGAGAAGGCCATAGACACAAAACCATTTATATACCTATGTTAATGAAAAGTCGAGTGGTCAGCTTCTATTTGGCCTAGTGATCGAGCTTGACTTTGGCACATTACAAAAGAATGCAATTTTCCTGGACACGATTACTTGTACTAAAACCATCCGCAAATAAATGTAAATTTTTGTTCATATTAAACAATAAAATATAAATTTGTATGGTTCTCTTTGAGCTCGCTTTATCTCAGCTTATCACGTCACTATTTTTTGTGGCGTCATGAACTTCAAACACCATGACAAAAGAATAAATATGGAGGATAAAGCAAGAGGAAGCATCATATTTCTATTTAAGCTATGTACAGCAAGTACCAGCTTACTTACTAGTTCAGGACTCAGGGGGTGAAGAGCAAGGTGATAAAGACTGCGCGCGCACCTCCACGATTTTTTTATTCGTTCTACCAGGCCGTTCCGTGCACCGACCAGGCCGTGCCGAGTGCAACTATCCACAGCACTAGGCAGCCCAGCTAGCAGTAATCTGGTCTCTACTGTATTCTCCAATTGAATCAAATCTGTCTAGAGACCTTCTAATTTTACAGGATAACTAACCCCTCGTTACGAAATTAAAAACACAAGGGCGGGTAGAATTTCACTGATTCATCCGCTATACACATAACATCTTTTCCCCCGCCCTCAGGGGAAATATCATCAAATCTCCCCGGGTGGCAAATACGTAATATGAAGAACTACAATCCTAACATGGGAGGAGTCAAGATTTTGTTTCTGTATGATACACATATGGACAATATTTGGTGAGAGGGTTGGAGATGAATGCTGTGAGCAAGGTACAATAACACTGCTTTATATATTGAAATATTCTGAAGCATCCTTTTGATTCTGAACCTCCATATATTCTTCCAGCACAGTATTGTGATAGTTCACAGAGACTAGGAGATCCAGAAACAAACCAATCACACTCGGGAGAAGTTTGTTGGCGCTGGAATTTTATTTTCTTCCTTCTAACCTCGGCAAGTCCGCAAGCTGACCCTACCAGCCCTCGTGTAATCATATTCAGCGTACTAGGAAAATGGCGCCGGGGATATATAGTTTTATATATTTTTCTCTCTGGTTTGCATGAAAAACTGTATTGTGTGTGTCAACTGTGCATTTATCGTTCAACCATTTCCTCTTTCCGGATATTTCACTTGGAATGTGCTATGTTTATAGGACTGTCTCTTGGCTTTACGTGGCTTCATGGCGAGATGTGATATAAAAGGAAATATGCACGTTGGTTTGAGGGTGAAAATATTATCTGATCTATTTTGAGACTTCTTTTATTAAACTGAAACCAGAGAAAGGAATTGCACTTGCTATATATCTTTGTTCTCTTATTCATAATGCGGTCCACAACGGGTAGCATGTGGTCTCAAATACTGGTCGTAACTTTACATATCATTCAAAACACCGGACGCAAGGAACTTGAGTACCCAGGAACCTGCATTGGTTAGAAGTAAAACCATGTCCAAACAGTATAATGAGGCACAATTCTTTGTGCATTTTAAAAATCAGGAGAAAATGGTTCAAGAATCTTTGAAGCTTGTAACACATTTTGTTCATTAAATCTTATCACAAATAGGACATAATATAGCACTTGTATTTTACAAGACACGTCTCTTCAGAAAATTTTATATTAATTCCTTCTTCGTGTTATTGTAGCATTTTTCCTTCTTCTTTAGTTGTTTCTAGAATAATGGAACTCGAAATGAATGTTTGTTCGATAAATTTTGGTGCAGCTAGCACTGATTGTATGTACTCTTGTTTGAAATTACTGGGCAGAAAGCCAATGGAAACTTTCTCCCATATGTTTCCATGGACTCAAAAGATAAATTCGGCTCCCTCCACCATCACTGTCCACGTGGTATGTTTCCTGAACTTCCCATGGCCTCGCCTTATGTTGCGTTTTTACAGTATTCCCGATTGTATGCAACTCCTTTACAACTTGCCTTCTAGCACCTCCCGTTGGGAATGCTTCTCCTTAAAAATTATGGCCCAGACACTCGCGTTGGGACTTTATCTGTGCTATAAATAAGGCAGACAGACAGATGTGGTACTATTTGAAAAAAAAAATACCAACTAACAAATATTTCCCTAAATAATCGATATTATACACTAGTATAGGGCCCAATCTAAACTTTTTCCAACCACTTTTATCGTCCTGATATATGATCCCTTAACAATACATTGTATGGAAACGGAGACTAATAGAAACATTTTAATTACATCCCAATGTGAAAATTTTTTGCTCGCATTCCTTCCATAACTGGGTAAAGGCTCATTTATCACAATTTTGTTGGGTACGTGCCCCTCCTGTCAACTCTTGAAACATTTGAATATTTTCACGGAACGTGGTTTGAACGGTATAGCAATGGCGGCCCCCCAACTAAATCTTTCTGATTTTTTAAAAGTGTTGAACGGTAAGACAGTGCAGTTTATTTGAGCATCACCCTTTCAAATCGCATTGAAAGTACATTTAAAAAATCATTTTAAGTAATGTATGATCTGGAGCTTTCACGGCGACAAAGTACAATAAATTCTTCTCGGGCTGAAAGACGAAGTGACTTCAGCAACCTGAGGTCCAGGACAAGATGGTTCTCGAAAGTTTGGATTTTTTCGTCATTCAACCATCTGACACGGTTGTTTGCACAAGAATAATTTATTATATAATTTCAACTGAAAATACCTTCACGGCCACTGAATCCAGATTCTTGGTAAAGCAAACAGCCGTAACAGCTGACGCGCCTCTAACCCCATCTGAGCGGTTTCGAATTTTTGTTTTGCAAAACCTAAACTGTATAGAGCAATTAAACTCACGCCACAAGGATAACTTCAAAAAGTATTTTGTAGCATGCGGGAGATCAGACATAATTCCAGAGGTAGCTGCTAAGAATATAACTGTTCCGTTAAGGATCCTACAGCGCAAATTAATTTGTATTTCTCCAATTCTAGAAAATTAAGAGGTTATATGGAAGGATTTTATTGTATTATAGCTTACATAACCAAGTAAACCAGTGCAAACAAATAACAAAATTTATTTTAGAATTTAGCTTACATAACCAAATAAACCAGTGTAAACAAATAACAAAATTTATTTTAGAATTGAAATTTTACGGCGATCAGACTTGTCATTTCAGAGTTAACCGAGGACTGATACGGGTCATCCATAAGAGTATTTTATAGCAAGAATTATTATTTCCCTTACTCGTCTTTCAACATTTAATTTGACATCTATCCATAAATAACGCTGCATGATCCAAGTAAGAGTTACAGAAACATAAAATGAGCGTATCTAAGAAAACAATTGATCGCATTAATCACCTACACTTATAATCTGAAAACTTTATGTTCTGTTTCACTGTTAATATCAGTTTACCTTCAGTACAGTTTTAATAAATAAAAATAATGGAATGACCATTTAGTGCTCACGTGAAGTACTGATATAGCATATAAGTTAAATTGGCACAATTTTGAAATAAAATACATATTTTCATTAATTAACAGAGAAATCGTAACATTCTATAATGGAGCAAAATTTCATAAAACATTGCATTTCGAAATGTGTACTTAATTAGAATTTCATTGGCTAGTCTATTTGACTTCAATTATCGCTTCCCTAACATTATAATTCGCACACGTACGAGATTACTAAATGGTGATTGAATTCATTGTCTAGAATCTGACCAAACAAACAGGGTCATCATAACAACTGATTGATGTCGGCTGGCGTTCATTCAATTTGACATCACGCAAGTTGTAATAAACGAAAAAAAATATTTTTACGCCTGTCGAATGCAGTTTGTGATTACGAGTTAAAATTTAGCCTACTAATCTCCCCCCCCCCAATATTAGCAGTAAAACAGAATTCTAGTTGAATGTTCGATTAAAACATAGGAAACCAGACGTATTACTCGTGTATGAATTAAAATGCATGTGGACTATCGCTAACGTTTACTAATATAAAGAGTAGAAGACGATTAATAGAAAGTGCCCTTAGGGGATTCTTCACCGTCAAAGAGGGCATACGGTTCAACAACATGAGTAAAACTTACATATGCGTTTGAGTCACAGAATAGCTTACAGACTGACAAATGTGTACACGAGTGCCCGTGCTAACTGGCAACACTTTAATTCTTTAAGACACAGTGACACTTATATCTACCAAAAGCATTAACATTTAGTAATTCTATACTTTCTCATCATGCTTATTTATGAGTTATGAAATTTTCAGTAGAATCGGTTGTTATTTAACTAACGTCAATAACAAATTAATACTATGATGGTGACCCATGTTTTTCTTAAAGTAGAACTGACTTTTAAAAAGAGAGTGAGTCAGAATTAGGCACAAATTTAACGAAATTGTAATTCTGAAATGAAGAAAGGTGAGGATATGACACAAAGCACATTACGTATATTAGAGCAAACTTTAATTTTGCCTTTGTATTTCAAAATCATCATTATGTAAGTATGTATGTGTGTTTTAGGACAGGATCCACTTGCGGACTTCTGTTAACATGGCAATGAACCTTCGAGTTGCATACAGTGCGGGAAATTACTTGACTAGCTCGACGAATTCAGTTTCTAAAGAAGGACTGTGTTCCAGAATGTATTTATTTTAGCTGGGCCATATGGATATTAATTTAAATGGATTTTCGTGAAAACAAGGTCCATACATAGAGGCACACTACTGCGTTTACAAAGAGAATTCATTGGCTATCCCAGCGGAATGCTGAACTCTTTTCATTAATATTCTGTTTCAATTTCCAAATCCATTATTATTTCGGTAAATCTAAATCCCTAGAAGGTACATAAGAGTTTTATTTCATTTTGATTCTCTGTTTATCATTATTTCCATTCCTTGTACTTCCATCAACGTTCCGCGTATCAATTCGAGTAATAAGTAAGCACCAGGCTGTTATTGGTTTTGTAATTTCAACATCTGCTGGAAACGTGTGGTTGCCAATCGTGATTTGCAGCGGTCTCTGAGGCTGGATTATCTGATATATCCCATAAGTTGCATAAATGTGTCCTCGATAGTAACATACTAGCATCCACCAAAACTATTACTTCCCTAAATTACTTTATTTTATAATTTATCACTATAAACTGTACCATGTCTCCGCACATTCATTAGTAGTGCGCGGGACTTTAAGGAAGAACATAATAAATAAAAATAATAAAACATATGGCGATACTTGCATTAATTCAGCATAAATACACATAAATGTATAGGCCTACATATATTCACACTAAAGTTTACGCAGACAGACTTAATTTCTGAACGACGCTGTACAATGGTTAGCACGCCTTAGAGTTTTCGGGATTTTCCCGGTTGAAGTTCTGGCTATAGTAGAACGGCTATCTTGGTTGAGTGATTCTCTGCACATGTGACGTATGACAATGCCTACCTGATTCACTACACATATTGTTACTGGGCCTTGTTTATTATCTGATGCAAGTGTATTATAATAATCAAACTTCTATAACCTGTGATATAAGTAACAAAACTATATCTATAGGTCTGAGATTTAATTAAGAAGGTGACAGTTGCTAGGCAGCCAGTGAAAGAATTCCTTGTTTTTAAAGGAATCGAAAATCTATTATCGTGTCCACAAGTGCTCACACCCGAAATTCCCCTGAGTAATATTAATCTTCTCTACATTCTAACAATACTGTTAAGACCCATTTTCAAATTATTTTTCTATCAATGGATCTTTTCCAAAGGATTTTTTTGTTAATAACAAACTTCCGACTATAATTTTGTTCCAGTTTCTCGTGTCACATGAGTATCTCTTTCACCGCTCATCTCACCCTACCTTCTTTGGCAATCATGAATATTTCGTGATTGTTTACAATATATTTTGGGTAACATATCATACACCAGTGACGTGGTAAAGAACATAATGTGTCATAGTATGTAGAATACGAATATCCTGTCTGAAGGACAATATGCTTACAATAAAATTATAAAATTCTGTAGTACGTAATTTACAAGGGTTTTACATTTTATGTGTAAGTGTACGACCACAACATAATGTTCAAATACAATAAGCCTGTTATATTTATAATTAAATAACCCTTGCTCTCGTTACAATAAGAACAGGGCAAGGAATTTTACACACAACCTGCCACTAACGTCCATAATGTACCGATTTATTTGATAACATGTCCTCATGAAAACTGCAGTTTACAATGTGTTTCGAATTTCATTTGTTTCAGGTAGCATGGCTCAGAGGCGATACTCAGACAATCCTTACAATCGCCAGTCATGTGATCACCAAAAATCATCGCATTGGTGTGACTCACAGTGATCACAGAACATGGTTTCTACATATCAGAGAGATGAAGGAGTCGGACCGTGGCTGGTACATGTGTCAGATCAACACGGATCCCATGAAGAGCCAAATCGGCTACCTGGAGGTGGTGGGTGAGTGTCTGCCAACAAACACGTAGTCTGATTTGTGAAGACGCAGGGTGCGGTCCGCAAAGTGACAAGTTTCCGAAGCGCAGTGTCGGAAGTAGGGAGCAGTCAAGGCTTCTTGAATACTTTAACCTCTTAGCTGGAATAGATTGTTGCATGACTCAGGTAAAGGTCCATTTATATACTTCCGGGCCGTCCGTTCATTTTCCGGACAAGATGATTTACACCTTTCAGGGCAGTGTCAGTGTCTAGGGAATGGATTCTGGGATCGTGTTTTCGAAATCCACTAGAGAAGGTTTTCCTTGTCTTGTGTATATAGAAGCCTTGCGACTGACCGACTCCTTGTCTGAGGCGTCTCGCCAACTGTTGAAATACGTTTCCGAAACCTTACATGAGAATGCATTCTGCGTTATCCACACGACTGCAGAGCCACAGAGAAAGTGAACGGCCGTGTCAGTACCATTGCCTATTTTGTCAGATTTGTTTCTTACTGGTTCCTGCGTTGGGTGTGAAGAAGACAGCATTTCATCCTGAAGAATTTAACTGGTCATTGTCCTTCAGATAGAAACAATTATCTGATAAGCTTTGACACAAATGTGTTCATGAACGCTGGAAAACCGAAAGATTATGGGTAAACAAGCCAATTTATTTAAGAATGAGGCTAATTTTATTAATATTTTAGAATGTCTCAGCATACATATAAAGTTCTACATAACACGAATAATGATATGGCCTAACTACTTTATTGCTTTTATTGTACGTAATCCGACAATTGTTTTAAATCAAAAGAAATATCACGGCAGTGAAAGCGAGTCCTCAATCAATATGGCGGTTATTTCTTAATCGGAAATTACTTAATATTAAGAAGTTTTCACTACAAATGGAGCCTGAAGCAGGAGTAGATCTCATCTCAACTGTCATGTAAACGAAATACATAATTTACCTCAGGCAGCTCAAATGTTTAATTTAAAGTAGTCACAGAAATATCTCACACGAAAGAATTGTTTCTCATACACTATTTCACAAGGAATGCCACTTTTTTAATAATAAGGAAAACTTTCCAGATGTATAATAAATGTAAAATTCCAAAAATTATATTACACTACACGAGACACCCAATGCCTTTTAAATTTTAAAATTCAATAACTATTATATTATTATTATTTAGTGTTCTGTCTGACGACAGGTCCATTGTTATGCCCCAAAACTATAATTGTTTAAAATATAAAATTAACTAAATTATTATTACTTGTATGCCGTAAACGATTATGGAAAGTTATCATAAAATATTCCTTTTAAAATTTACTTAAATATCCATTTTACATTGTAGTTCCATTTTCGTCTGATAAAAATGTTGTTTGAGGTTCTTGTTTATTTAGTTGCAGACGCTAGCTGCTGGTTATTCCCCTCAGGAAACGAACATAAGTCACGAATTAATTTCATGCTGTTGGTTTGAAAATAAGAATAAAATTGTCTGCAGACTGTGTGGTCTTTTGAGTAAATGTCTGAAAGATAAGACATCTCAGAAGACAACAAGCGATAAATCTTTACTGACCACAACAAATCGCATATGGAAAATGAATCTGTGGCAGCAAATAAATAAAAAATTATTTCCGTGATTAATTGTCTGATATAATCATTTTGGAAACAAATGTACTAAATCCAAGGATTGTGTTTTTATGTTGTAACAATAATTTCTTGCTTGGAGAATGATAACAATAACAGTTCTTTAATGACACTAACATGGGACAAATATCACAGAAATTTGCTGTGACATTGTAAGCAATGCGTCTATATCGATGAATTGTTTTAATTTAATTCTCTTTCAATTTGTTCATTTTTAATGCACACATTCATTAGTGTATGACTGTCACAGGCTGTTACCAAACAATCTGATAAAGGAACCCAATTGAATTGTTCTCATGAACAGTAGTAATGCTGCTTTACCATGCCAAACGTCTTATTCCTTATTGGCCTTCATAAAAATTGAATTCAACTGAGAATTTCGTGTTCGTGAATGCCTATTGGAAAAAATTACTGTTGAGTTGAATTTTAAATGTTCGTAAGTTACTGTCAGTAGTCTGTAGAGCCCAATAATTATTCCATGTTTCTCAAACACGTTACCATGGAGATGAGCATTATTCCACGCATCCAAGCAAGTACGGCGTCTAATATTACAGCATCGATTCGATCATTCAATTTAAAAGTAATGTATTCCGGTTTATACGTTTACCTTACATCCCTACCTAACCTATCAGCCCCACTGCACATTTGCCTGTGAAGTTCAGTGGAACGGAGGTCAGAAAAGGGGAAAATGAGCGAGAGAGAAGGACCGAAAGAAGGGAATATAAAGGACTTGGGCAAACAAGGAAAATTGCGGATTAGACATAGAAGAGGGCTAATGCTACGCTTCACACATATTTCGTGTTTCTATTGGTGGTGTCAGATTCATTTCTGTTTATCGCCTGCCCCTCACAGTCTACGTATTACTCGGAAAAAGCCGAGGAATACCAATTACTATCGTCTAGAAAGTCAATACTATTCCCGTCCCTTGCCACCGGACACCATCTGCCTGCAAGTCGCTGCTTCTTTCAGGTCACTCGGCCGTCGTAGTCGTTGTGGTTAGCGGAAAGTCGGTTTAAGGTTTGCTGGCTGCTTCAGTCTTAGAAGTGAGGTTAAGCCAGGGGAAAAAAAGGGTTTGTGAATTACAGATTGGAATGACCTTGCACAGGATCGGAGGTTCTCAACACAAAATGAATTAAACAAATTCAAAGGAGTAAAGAATTCTTTATATTTGCCTTTCTATTTGTTCCGGCTATAGTCTTATTATTACTGGATAACTCCTTTTTAATTGACTTGACACGGTACATTCACTATTTTTGGTTGTTCGCAAATTGTTTACCGTCTCTTAAATATTTCCGGAATGTTTTCTCAGTGACTACCACTTTCTGAGTCTTTGTTCTTTCTTACTACAACCCCTTCGCCGCCTTCTTCACAACGCCACTCGGTCGCGTCATTTTTCGTAGACCGAGCTGTCCTTCACCGTCGAGGACAAAGCATCTGTCAAACTTGAAATATAATATTAAAAACTTAAATCACTTGAACTATAACAAGAGAAATGTTCAGACATCTATGCAGTGGATGATTGCCATGGATTAGAGTTCAAGTAGAATGGAAGGGATTCTTCGACGTCGGCGCCATCTTGACATTTACTATACATTTTACTAGCTGTCAGATGTTATGAATCCCTGACAACAAGGTTCACTAACGTTGTTCTAAACGCGTAGGGTCTTGTGGCACGGCACCATAATTTATCTGATTTACTGTTACGTATAATTTGTCTTGGAGCCCTGAAGAAGGGAGATAGGTGTTGAGGAAGGTAGGTTAGTTTGAACCACTACAGCAATTGATTAACTTTAAAGTGACGTTGTACTTTATGTATTCTTTGAAATAACGCATTGCATATTCCTTCCTTAGGCGGTGTTATTGTTTTAATCACTTGTGTTTGCAATTCTGCCAGACTGATTTTCCATGCGGACGGAACAAGAACTTCAATTAGAAATCTACCTGCCATGTCTTATAAATTGTCTATTTTGTTTGGAAATCATTAGGAAGCACACTCAGACAGGCCGCATTTATTATTATCTCATAGCATTTGTTCCCTTCAGAATCTATTATAATATCTAAGTGTCTGAATTACCCTGACCAATTATTATATGCTCACGAGTAAACCAAAGTTTCTTACAGGCCTGCATTGAAGTTAATTATTTTTAACATTTCGTGCATGAAATAAAAATAATGTTATGAAATCAATTATATGAGATGTTAATGTCACCTGAGCAGGTTGCTGACTAATCAGAAATAACACAAGGTGATACTAAAATATTTTTTCATAACGTAAAAATTACGCCAGTGCCCTCACGGTCTAATGAACGTAAAGTGTTTGCCTTGGAATTTTGGGATCATCGGTTCGAATACATTTGGAGGTTCTAACGGTACACGCATCTTTCCTGTTGTATTCCTTCATTGGAGCCATTAAATTGGACCAATTCTTCTCACTAGTCATATAAAATATGTAACGCAGTGGCATGAACTTAATTTCTTGGGTCTAAGTATGTTTTTTAAGTACTAAGTTGGAAATCGTTGAATAGCTACCATCTGTTATATCTTAATTATATTAGTTTACCACGCAGATAAAGATCCATACAAATAACATTATTAATTGTTAACTATTACACAATTCCCTGAAATCGAATTAATTATGAGTCTTGATTGATCCTTTTTTAAAGACAAAGTACAGTTGACTTCATTGGAATTTTATAAACACAGAGTATATGAAAGTAGTAGAAACACTATAGAAGACACAGAATTTAATCTTGCATTTTAAGATGTGTAATTTTCTAACATAAATTATTAATTATCTGGTAGATGTTCTGAGGCAGCCTGTAGGCACTTCCGAGTGATATTTTAAAGTTGTAATCATATAAACGTGTGCATGGAACACGTAAATATATTCAACACGTTTCAAACATGTCGCATCCTTTCAGTTTGTTCTCGTAGAAAACAAAATGACTTAGATCTGTATGCACAGATCTTCAATACCATCAAACGTTTCTGAGATTTCACCCCAAAGACACCGTCAGTAGAGAAAAACGAGAAAGGACGTGCGTTTGAATAAGATGAGTTGGTTTACGGCAACAGCATCAGCATCCAGAAATAAGTCAGTGGAAGATTGTGTATGTGATGCTTTGTTCAATTGAGAGATCAACTTTTGAGACGACACTCTACGACTATAGGCTGTAGGACAAAACGACCTCGTTCATCGACTTCTCCCGCAGACACTGGTTTTACAGACACTCAGCACAACATTTTGATAAAAAGAAAACTTGTTCTGATTTAAGAGACAAATAACATGAGTTTCTACATTGTAAACATATCCATAACATTTTTCACTTACGCTGAAATCATACTGATAACAGAAGTGGATAGAAAGTGTTCATTCCGAATTTAACCAAAATAAGGCTTATGAATACAGCTTAAATATGTATATAATCTAATCGCGGTTGAGTGAAGAGTTATAGTATCTAAATATGAAGGCTTCAGTGTTAATAGTACTAAAAGCAAATGCCTCTGTAACGATGCTTCTATAAATAGTTGAACTAACATTATTCAAGTATTACCTCATTAAATTTAAACTAATTCGCACGACACTAAAAGTTACAAAATTAAATGCTTCGTGTATTAAAATATATATCACCATATTTATGAATTATGATCACTAACATTCAATATCCCAGGCATTTTTGGTGATATTTTCACTTCACGATTTAGCATGGCCAAAGATCAGATGTACGAATATTAGGGTACTAATTTGCATGCAGTTTACAATAAAGTTTTAAAACTGTCTCTGAATTAGTGCGAATAAGGAACGGATAACATGATGAAACATGTGATTGGAGTTTTGATAAAGGTTAAATATTGAGTAAGTTCATTATGTTTGATAGCGTAGACCTATTAATTGCTGTCACATGGAACATTTTCAAGGAACATGACTGTCATGGCAAAATATATGTTCAAATCTGAAATTTAAACAATATGTTGTTAAATATTACGTATATATTACTACAATCCTTTCCCGTCTGTAAGATCAACTTTGGGTAGACCTATACGGTTCGTTAAGTAGATTAAAATAAAAGACTTGGAAGCAATGTTATTCAGATTAAAATTGCGGCAGCTTCAGAGCCCTAAAGTAGAGAGAGTCCACAAATTTATGGTGCGGGTTTAAATCGTTGTTTTTCACAACCACTGATACAGAAACTTGAATGAAAGAGAAATTATAATCGTTTACGTGTGTTTTTAACGAAATTTGATGTGATATCCGTTCGTATCTTCGCATGTAGAATATTAACATGACAAAGCTTCATCGTGTTCCACTTTTACTGGAAGACTGCAGCTTATCTTCAGAATTCAGCTTCGAGCAGCAGTGTAATAACAGGGCCAAATGTTTGAAATGTTCATAATTTAATACAACATTTATTTTGAAAAGCAGGTAGAGTATACTAAACTACAAGATAAAATATTAGGATTTAAAAATTTATGCTACTGTATATTTTGTAGTTTTCTTTTTCTAGTAAACATTATTTCATTTGAGAACTAAATTTCTTAGGAATTTTCCAATTTTCATTTTAAACAGTGCTATGTTATTCAGTTCTTCAGACAAACGTTCCTAAGTTGAAAACAGGGTTCAGTAATTTGTGGTTGTTTAACACTAACTTTGTTTCCCTGGAAGCCGTATTATCTCTGCGAGATTATTTATAATTTAGTTATTTATTTTATTATTCAGTCTAGTACTCTTTTCTAAAATAATTCTAAAACGACCTGGACACCGAAGATGTAAATTACCCTTTTCATATAAACTGAAGGATAAGAGATGTCGGGAAAATCCGACAGAAATATGGTAAGAACTCCTAATACTTGCAAACGAACAGACCAGGCTGTGACGTTGAGTATTATTATCAGCCAATTATAATATTCACAGTCAGTGGTTACAGAGCTTAAGTAAATACCTTTATATTCCATAGTATATCAATTCTCCTTTAAAACACTGTGTTACCTAAAACGCATTGCTCTCAAAATCTGTATTTACATTTCACGGATGAATGTAGTCTCTGGTTTTGCTAGATATAGACGTCCATATACTCTGGGCTAAGCCTCTGCCGGATAATTAACACCACAGACTCTTCCCTTGCCTTCGTCTGCATTTTGCTTCGAGCACACGCAAGTGGACTATTATCATCATCACCTCACTCTTTGTGCTAATAGGATGCAAATGTATGGAAAACACCACTTCGTATTACATAACATCACTTCAGCAAGTCGTGCTATTTAGCGCCCGCCAGCACTGTGTTGTACGCTTTTTCGCTTGTCTCTTCTTTGATTGCTTGGAGCCAACAAAATTACAGCC